>JBCAUG010156287.1:0-20343 GCA_038406175.1 Haplosyllis leylae | reverse complement strand
TATCACACAATTTCTTTTCAATGCTGCAATCTACTGACCACTTCAATGTTCATTACGCACTTACATGCAAAAATGTTTTGTAAAGCAAAATTCCATCTGATTTTAATGATATTGGCATTTATGGGTTTTTCAACTAGAGTATATATAGTTTTGTCTGAATTTTTTGACACCTTCCCGAAATTTTGTATTTTACATCAGGAAAATAGAGAAAGTTATGTTTAGAAATGTTAAATGGAGTATATATCCTTGAAGTATTGTAAGTTATTAATTAAGTCAAGGTATACTTGTAATTTTTTACACTGAAGGCAAACGCCGACAGTACCACTAACTCATCATGAATGTTAGCCACAAAGGTCACATATCAAGTTCTAATTGCTACCATTTTCAGCAAGTCAGTCAGAAAGCACTTTAGACATTTCCAGCACTTTCAGGTGCGAAAAAGAAAGAACACATAGGTACCTATTGGACGGTGTATCATCCAGAGTGAAGCAAATCTATGTCACCTAATTGTACACGTAATTTTGGCTGGAATCTCAACCACCTAGAGGGAGAAGAGTCTAATCTACCTCAATCGCTGGAAAACATGTGCAAAAACATAAACGTATTGTCTTTCGTGTAGAATAGTATGCAGTAGTCATAACAATGGCCAACTTTACACAACATACCGAACCCAACTTCAGGTGGCCAAAATTTCAATGATGAAGGTTTCTTAAATAAGAAAACTTTGTGCTGATAAAGAAACGATATCTGATATTCTCTCTCATAGATTTCTGGACTGGGAATAAAGGACCACAAAAACGTTTTATTCATAGCCAATGATATTTCACCCATTTCATCAAAATTGACAGATGTAACTTATCATCATAGAACGTTTGGGTTAATTAGCTCTCGAAAGAAATTCGAGAATTAAGTGATCCTCGTGATGAAATAGTGCTATTTTTTGTACACATATTTAGCGTCATAATCTGGCGTCATGACGTCATTCAATAGCTTGGAAACCGTTGCCATGCAGGGTTACTTTTTTTTCGTTAAGACGACCATTGCGAATTTGCGATGATTCTTGTCATCAAGTTCAATTTCACACTGAGATCCTTCTGTGTGTTGTTGTCTACGTTTTCACATTTTGTTTGAACTCATTTGACTGGTGTAAAAATAGAGAGAAAGGGGAAGCACCCACAATAGTCTGGCATTATTGCGGAATGCTTTTATCCGCATAATATGCAAGGAAAAAAACGTTAGTGTTGTTTCAGCTTTCTTACGAACCACAAACATCTAATCTTCTGCGTACACACAGAACGACAAGAACTACATCTGGTTCATTTACGCCTCCATTAAGTAGCAGTGAAGTAAATCTCATTGTTTAAGTTTGTGTGTAAGTTTGTTTGTCCTTTGCGTCTAAGTTTCAAATTCGGACAGGAACCCAATGGCGAATCGCTATGCCTAAAATTCCATGGTCGTATGAGCAATTGACCTATCACAGCGTTTCCATTTCCTTCCCTCGAAGTTGGGAATAGGGGGATCACGACTTCAAATAACTTATCTTTGTGTGCAACAAAATATTGCAGGTTAAAACAAGCAAAAGACCCCATGAAAGGGAATGACATACTAACATTTAGAATAAAACCTAATCAAAAAATTACAATTTTTGAAAATATGGATATCAGCTTGAATACCCCACTAAAATTGAATGAACTACATTATCTTGAATTTCACAGGAAATCATCTGTTCCCTTGTGGAGAACAGACTCATGTTTTCTTCTGTCAGATGTTATATCAAATGCGAAGTCTAGTAAATGTTATAGAGAATAAAAAAGATGTTAATGTTCCGCCCACTCATCTGACCGAATACCTCTGTAATTAAGTTTCCCTGTTCTGCCATCCAGCAATCTTTGCATTATGAGTGTTTTATGTTAGATTTGCTTTAGTTTTACTTAGCCGTAAAGCATTGTAGTGTAGAAAACAGTGAAATGTAATATTGTCTAGCTTAACAAGGATTCTTCATCGTTAACCACAGGATTTTTTATTATAAAACAACTTTGAGTAAAACTAACATCAACATTTGACACCACACCACAAACAACAAAAAGTCTCCTGGCATTGGTTTCATATTGCTATTCTGGATAAGATTCTTTTTTTCAGATGGAAAGCGACCAACTATAGCTTTCTGTGGGGTTTGACTCTAGATGAGGGAGTACACCACAAACTGGGCACCAAACGACCCATGCAGACTGTGAAGCAGATGACGTCCATGAGGGTTCACATCAATGACGTGCTGCCCTCCAGTTTTGACGGGAGAGAGGAATGGGGAGACTTGATCCATCCCATCATGGACCAAGGCGATTGTGGCTCCTCCTGGGCTTTTTCTACCACAAGTAATAAAATATTATATCATTTTTTAATATAAAAAGTGTAACAATGACAAAATGGACATTTTCTGAGTGTGAAAAGAATCTATATATTTTTTTTACTTTGCAATATTAGTGCACACTTCAGTTTGCAAGCGCAGTGAAAAGCATGTTGAGTGTTAAAATAACCGCCGGTCTTTCTCAAATTCCTGTTTTTAATTAACTGCTATTTTCTTGAAGGTGTGGCCGCAGACAGACTAAGTTTGCACTCAAATGGGAAGCTGTACGACATGTTTTCTCCGCAAAATTTAATCTCATGCAACAAGGATCACATACAGAAAGGCTGTGATGGTGGACATCTGGACAGAGCCTGGTGGTTCCTCAGGAAAGTCGGGTTAGAGAGAATGTTCTTCAATTTACCAACCAATTCGAATCAAAGTTTCGCGGATGATTACGATACATAGATTTACGTTAGCATATGTCAAAAATAAATTTACTTACCACCAGACAGCAGCATTGTACATCATTGGCAAGATGATGAAGATGAATTTTTTACCAGCTGATCTCCATGGAAACTAAGCAAAGAATGTTTTCACTAGGGGGGGGGGAATATGTGTGGTAATGTGACAAATGGTTTAAGTTCCTGTCTTGCTACAAACAAGTGGACTTCAATATCACAGAGATGTTCATTTGACCTCACTGGTGGTACATTTAAAGCACCGCATGTTATTGACAAAATAAAATAAAAATTAGTTTCCATGTAATCTTCACAATACTTTTATTCACTCTTAGTCCATTTCCAAAAATGAGCTTCTACAAATGTCTTATCATCCTTGAAGTGTTTGTGTTCATTCCAAATCTGGCAATGAATCATTTTCCATGTCAATTGCCATATTTGCCCATTGACTATTTCTTATTATCTGCTGAATTTGCGAGTCCTGAAATAGTTCTTCTTGCACTGGTTCAGCTTCTGTGATACTGGGATCAAGAATGTTCTCCTCAGTCTGTTCTTCCTGTAATTAGAATAGAATATTTTATTTCCTTTATTTCTTTACAATCGTATCATAATATCTTGACACTACGAAAAACCAGAAACAAAATACATCAGCAATACACACTTTGGGATCTTTGATGTCATGATGTGCTGACTGAATGGCGACAATTCTCAATCTTCTGCAACTATTCCTCAGGTGACTTGCCCACTTAGCATTTTCCAAAACAGTCCGGATCATGTCAAAGAAATCAAAGAACATACAGTGACCTTTGCCATGTGGATGCCTAAAAATAAAAAAAAAATTCTGTATTTAATACATAAGATCAAACAATACTGATATTATCATTTATTCTTGTAATGTTACGACAGTACTGCAAGTATGCTGATGCATTATTTAAAATTAAACTTTGTACTGCCATTACATTCACTTCACCAGTTATTTTTCTCAGTTAAACCCTCAATTTTACCACTGATCCCATGGAATGGAAAGTATGTAAATTCAATACTAATCATTTCATTCAACTCACTTCTTGTCAACAATCTGCTTAAAAGCCGGTTTCATCTTCTCAAAAATACCCATATTTCTGGTACGGAAGTAATTGTATATATTTTGAGGGACAGTTTGCAGCACAAAATTGTACATATTACACTGAGTCCAGAGTGTAAATCCAACTTGGCTTGATACTCCCGGACACATGTAAATAACTGGAGATTGAAACAACTGATTTCCGCTAAGATAGCTACAAATAAAAAACAAAAAGAATTGTAATATTCATAATCACATCACGCACAACAATAGCAGTGTTTCTCTAGAAGTACACAGAGGCATATGAAATTATTCGTCTTATTAAAATAATCCACCTTTCTATGTAGTGACATAACTCCATGAGAATGTTCTGATCAATTTCCCCATTAGGTGTCTGACAAAAAACGAAATCCTTGGCAAAGTACGATGTCACAGCTTTTGGAATCTGTCCTGAATGGGTGGCAAATGGCTTGATGATATTCCCCTGTGCATCATATATCATCTGGAATAAAAAATTTCACACATTACAAAAGTATAAATCTTTCTAGGCTTGGCCTTCAGCAAACACCATTATCATTCTTCTTACCAAAATATGAATGATTATTTGGTTCTCAACATTGACTTCCAACTGACTTGTCTCCACTACCATTATAAATTCTCAGCTAGGAAATGCTTTAGATTCCTTCTGGATCTTCGTATATGCATCCCTTTCATGCACCCACATATTCATTGAGATAGGATCATTCTTTATCCGAAATATTGCACCTTTGCTTTGAAACAGTACCAACTCTTTCCACTCCTCTGCAAATCTGTCAGTCCATGTTCGCCCTTAAATTTCAAAAGTTGACATTACAACTACACCCCTTGTATAAACTTAGATTATTAGTCCTCTCCTTCTACAGTGTTAAAAGTTGTAGGCAAAAAACTATATTTACCAGGCCCATCTTCCGTCAAAAGCTTGAATGTCAAGTCATGATATTTTACATAATGCTGAATATCCTGTTTGAATTCCAGCCGCGTCTTTGGAATTCTCAATAAATCACAATGTTTCAAATACAAGGCAAAATCAGCTTCTAACTCCACAGGAAAAATTCCTGGAGATCCTATCTTCGGCCTCACTTGTCCCTCGTACATTCCTTTTACCCTTTAAAAATATCAATAACACATATGCAAATTAAAGTTTCATACAACTAAGTGGATTCTGCTGAAAATGATATTTCTTTCCCCATAGGCTAAAGTGCTATCTAACATAACAAACCTTGACCATAAAGTATATATGGGCACTGTCTTTCCATCTTTTACATCTCTGTATGTGTAACCCCTCTGAATCGAATCCAACAACTGCATCATTTCATCATCAGTCCACAATCTACTCTTTGACTTTTGTCGTACATCCTGACTAAAGACATGAGAAACTGTGAACCATGCTGACTTTCAGTTCAGGCCAAATAACACGAATATTTAAATTATCGCTCATCAATTGTTGTGATTATGCAATCATAATATTTAGTGACATTGCAAAATAAATTGCCTTGTGGTACATATCAGTATTGAACACACTATAAATAAGTAGTTCATACCTGGGAGGATTTTGTTTGCTTGCCATTGAATTTATGAATAATATTTTCCAGAAACGGTTAATCCTAAAGACTATGAAAAGTTCTATTACTTGCCAATGAAAATTCGCGAATATTACGGATATTTTATTACCATAAATACTTAAGCATAAGCTCTGTGCTAGCTTAAATCAAATAAATGTACTCATTAGTTCTTTTCCCCCTTTACTCTTAAATAGTATTCTATGGACATAAATAATATTTAGAAATTAATTTTCTCCACAAATATCTGAACCAACGATTTGCATGGGTTATATTCGTAAATTATACAGGACCTAATTACGCATTCATGCGATTTTTTTACAGAAACGGCAATGAGCAATGTAAATCATTATCACATGCATGAAAAACGTACGAACAATATATTTCAATCCATCAATAACTTTATTTATATTGCTGAACAGACCAAATCATTACTAATAGCAGTATTTTAAATAAGTGATTAATTTCTCCGATTTCCACCTGGAAGTCTACTTAACTGTCATCCTAATCTGAAAATAGCAATAATGAGATAAATGAATTTATTTGTATTTTATGGAAAATAAAAGCTTTACAATGAATCTGTTGGATACAGCAAACTACAAGGTTTAAATCTTTACCTGTGAACTGGGCCATGAACCAAGCATACACATCTGGATCATCTAATTGGTTCTGGTACAATTCACCTTGGTCGTTTTCATAATCACTTGTTTTGCTGCCACTCCTTAATTCCTGAGAGTTTGCATTTTCCCTTGCATCATCTTCTGTACACAAAAAAAAATCTTCATTGTAACACAACTGTATTCATTCAATATTTATACATGTGTAAAACCAAGGAAAGTGCCAATTTACTTACGATTTGCATTATCTTCCCCTGATGTGTCATTCCCAGAGCCTACTTCAGTCTCAGCATCATCATCAATAGTATTGAATTAACGATCTTTGCAGGTGTACTCCAAGCTGACATTCTTCACGGAACTATTCGATTCTAAGATAAAAATAAAAATTATTATCCTCCTTGAAATAAGTATTACAATTATAATTTTGTCATTACAGGTCTTACATGAGAAAGAAATATTGACTTCTTCACTGATCATTACTCATTTGGTTTGTACATTTCGTTGAATGTCCAGCAATTCTGGATGGGCATAAACTTAAATGGATAAGAAGATTACCATTGATATCCTTCCCAAAGGTATCCTGCCCATCACATTCCTCATTTTGGAGTTTAACCATTTGTGGTGTGTCTAAATAAATCAATAGAACTTTAAAAAGACATACAAATGGACAGCTAAAAATATATTACAATAAAAATTAATAATACTTGACATCTTCAATAAGAAAATAACATGATCAATTCAGTACAGAATTACCACTTCTTTACAATACTTCAGTCCCACTTACTTGATGTCTCTACAGCATGTTCATTTGAAGATTCAGGTGACTTTGCATTGACATCTAAAAAAAACGTTAAAACTTACAATCAATTACTTTATTCAAGTCAAAATGTCCCTTATCATTCAAGTATCCAAATCAATTTTCTAGATAAAATATGATTGATTCACACAATAACAGGCATGGTTTGCTTCACATTTTTAAACATCAAGTTTCCCCTACCTCCCAAGAATTTCCTTGTAGTTACAGTAAGAACCGAATTTTATTTATTGTGATGGTGTTTACCACTTTAAATTTCAGTTTCCTTCACTTGAACGTTACCATACCTTCTTCAAATTTTCCATTTGGCTTCTTTGTAGGCTTCAGATCAGGCAGCTTGTTGTCATCACTAGAGTCGGAAACTAACAGAAATGGAACTTTAAGTTTAAGTAGTGTACCTCAATAACAACATACAATAATAACGTGAATTTAAATGTACCGACTCCCCCATCAATGATTAGTTTGGGTCTAAATATTTTTCCCACAAATCCTTCAACCTGTACCACAGATACTTCATCACTTTCATCTGAAACTGACAAGGACGCAGTCACTAAATGTTTGAATAATTTCCAAAGAATGATCGAAATAAGAAACGGTTCTGAAAAATATTTTAGAACTTACTGGTACCACCATCAATTACATTGGCAGCAAATGAACGTGGTGCAGAAACAACTTTTGTAATTTCCACATCCAATTCACTTTCTGGTGCTCTGTCGTAACGTACTATTTCAACACTTCTCTCAACGTGCCCTTCCTCAACTTCAAGGATTTCAATTTGATCTTGGCTTGAACACTCACCATTATCAGAACGAATTCTTTTCCTTGGTGGCTCTTCAGTATCATTTTTCAAATTCTCACTTTCACTTGATGAATCAGTTTCGCGGACATGACATGAACATACATTGATTTCGTCTGTGCCAACGCACTCGCAAAAATTTTCGGAACTCATTACTTTTATCAGACTGATGCTCTTTCCTCACTCCTGCTGAACCAAGTCATTCGATTCCACGTGCTTTTACACTTTTATAGTGTTTCTTCCCTTAAGCAATGTCATTATTGCATAACAATACGTCCACTGATGTGTCTTGTAAATTAGGGTAAACTTAAAATCTACTCAGTGTTAAACTTACATCTCTTGGGTGGAGGATCCATTGATTTAGTTTTTTTCTAAAATCTGTGTTATTTGTGGACAATAATTTATATTAGTAAATTTTCATCATTCATTTCTCAGTACAATAATGTCTTCGAGTTCTTCTCAGACCCTGCACATTGGCCATGACACTTCTTGTGGAGTGCCACATTATCTTGAAAGTACAAAATACATTCAGTATTTACTTGAAGGTTAATTCAAGAAAATCTTCTCATTTAATACTATGCTATACATTACCTGTTCAGTTACAGAAAACTTGTCTTTGCCATGATTTGATGATCCAAAGAAAACCAATTTGTTGACATAATTTAATTGTTCAACAGCTTCCATTTCAAATGCTTTCAAATAACCATACTTTTGGGCAAAATAATTAGCATGGTATATGAAAACATGTATGTATGGTGTGATGTCCTTGTCAAAAGTAGTTGTACTGAAAAAAATATAACTAATTTTACATTGTAGGGGAAACAATAATTATATATGCACGGGGTTTGCAACTATCCTAGAGGTAAGGTGCAAGTCTTATTTATCTTATGCCGACTTAGTTACAATTGCTTTAAATACCCTTGTTAAAAAAATGAACGTGTTAATCTTTTCTTCATCCAATTCATAATTTCTGGATCTGCCACATGAGCAAAATACAGCCTGAAGATCATGATACCTACACATAATTCAAACCCCAATTATAAAGACTTGTTTGTAATTTAGTGTCCACTTCACTGTACTCTCTAACTGCAGCTAATAAGTCTTTCAGGTCATCCCATAATTTCTAGAAAAATTACAAAAATGATTGTATTTGAGACGCAACCCATATTGTACATGGTTGAAAGTAACATGTTACAACCCCTTGGATGTTTTGGCCACACACCTTCAATGCAGATACATCAAGAAATGTTTTGTGCTCAACAGGATCTCCTTGACTTTTCCTCCAATCGATTACCTGAATGAAATATTCCAAATAAGAATTGGTGAAGGAAAGTGAGTTTGGGTTTTTAAATTTAACAGAAATAATTCCCGTAAACAACCTGGGCCTCTTCTCCTAAAACCAACTTCAAGCGGCGAACTAAATCAACCTGTAATATATGGCTACCATCAATAAATACTGTTTTGCTTTGTCCATTTCTATACTGATTAGAAACAATAATATATTACCTTCTTTCCAGTTTTTAAGAAATTCCTGGATTTACATTCTTCCTTCAATTGAACAACTGACAAATCTTCAAGTTTACTAAGTTGTTTGTCAAAAACATTTTCCAGGATTGAATCAACTTTTATGTTCTTTAAAATATCTGACAAATCATGGATATTTGGACAACTCCATTTTACACCACTGTTAGATCCATCTATTCTTTCTTCTTTGTACAGACTGAAAATTGATTGGAATTTTCTGAAATAAATAAAATTTGTGCGCAAATCTACTACAGTATGTGTGCTTAGAAAATACTAATTCTTACGTAAATGGGATTCTATGTTCTCTCATCTGTTTCATGAGTAGGTTTTCTTTTCCCTGCAGAATTACCCAATCTACCAATTGATTGAGTAACTTTGATATTATTCCTTTTTTCATGTGTAACATATCAGGGGGACAATGTGTAGGTTCAATTTGCAATACTGGCTTGCGAATACAGCCTTTCTTTTGTTTAGAAGAATCTAACAAATTGATGTGCTCTCTGTAAGTTCGTTCTATTGGCCATTGGGTTATTTCTGAAAGTAAAGACAATTATCATATTCTAATGTCATATTTCCAACAAAACATAGTATTGCCTGACAGAAGTAACAGAAGACAATAATATTTGTATTTTAACAACCTCTAAGTAAACCTTTCTCCTCCTTTGTACAATAACAGTATCAACAGAAGTAGTTGGAAGTTGCTGAGTTTAGACCTTCAATGCAAGCACCAGCCTTCCAATCACAACAAAACACTATGTCTATCTGATGATGTATTCCTCTGAACAAATATCCATCCCTTCTAATGTCATGTAATTCTGAAAATGTTTTCTTTCCAAAATGCATTTGGTTCTCATATGTTTCATCTCCTGGAAAAAATGTGCATTAATAACTTTTAACAAGATATTATTATTGTGAAGAAGCCAATAACAGTTCTACACATGTTCTGTCTTGTAGAGGGGACGCATGGAGGGTAAATGGAGTGATGATAATTTTCTATGCTTAGAACCAATTACTTAATATTGAAATGATTGAAGAGGGGTAAGTTTTCATTTTAGTGTTTGAAATTAATTTCTATAAAATACATGGTCCTGTCCATGGAATACTGAGCAGAAGTGTTCACAGAACCTTGGGATGGAAGTGTAGGGGTTAAGGGCCTAGGAGATTTGTGGGTAGGTAGGTGGCTTGTTAAGGGGTTGTGGGGGTGTAGGGAATGGTGGGTGTCTATGTGGTTGTGGGGATCCATCATTTGTAGCACTCTGGGGGGGGGGGGGTAGTTGTGTATAGAGGGTTTTGGGTAGTCCAGTCTGGGGGTGGTGTTTTTTCAGGGGGTAGTAGAGTGTGGGGGGTTGGGGTTCTGGTAGGAGTGTATGGGTACTAGTACACTATATTTCCATAGGTATCATCTATAGAGACTATACTTATTTTATTATTTCTTTGTTGCCACAGGTGCAAATGTAAACATCACTTTAAGTAATTATTTCCTTTTGGCTGTGAAAAGATGGTCTAAATTCTACAAAGTAACATTTGCCCCCTCCCACCCCAAACCCTTTGTCCCCTTCAAAGTACAAAATGTTTAAATTGTCCAACCTCATTCAAAGATACTTTGAAACTAACTTTTTTGTTTAAAATGTACTTGCCTTTTATAATATCAAGCTTACACTTAAGAGAAATGCCAAGAAAAATACCAGAAATATCCTTTTCTGATGAACAAATGGATATTTTTGCACCTGGTGCAATTTGGACATTCCAGAAATAAATGTTTATATTTCCATACATGGAATGTTTTTATGTGTTTAGAAGCGGGGACATTTATCTTTTGCGGATGTGATTCTGCGAAAGGTAATCTGGGAAGGATTTTCTTCATTCTGGCACCTTCTGGTGGTTTTTTTTGGCGGGAATTTTTTAGACATGATAAATTCAAGTGAACATGACCTATTTTTACCTATGAAGTAATACAATGTTATCTCCTTCTCAACAAATGGTGGAAAATTGTCATAATTTATAACTTTGCCATCACAATTAGCAGGAATTAATTTCATAGTCCCTTGTATGGCATTCTTTGTGTTTGTCAATATCACCCCATCAGTCGCAAATTACAGAATGTATCTTTTCTGGATAAAAGAAATGGAATGTAAACCTAATATCTCCTTTTAATTAAGATATTAAATGATGCTAAGAACATTAAGATCATCTCTTACACTGGGTAAACTCGGAGGCTTGATGTAATTGAGTACATCATAGATACTTCTTCTTATTGCATCTTCCTGGAAAATTGCTAATATTCTCTTCATTTCAAAATAAACTTATTAAAATGAACAAAATATTATTCCTGAATGAATGCAAGAGCCATACAACACAGATGTGCGACCCCCTGGGTGGGGTACGTCATCGGGACCCCAATCTAGAGTAATGTAACCTGTCCCTTAGATAGACATTTACAGTGATTCCTATCACAACAGTACATTACGATGGTAATATATACAGTGTGGGTAAAACGATCTTGAATGAAGTCTGTCAAATATACTGGTTTCACATATTGTGATTTCTGGAAGCTAATTAACATTATTTTTAAGTTATCATAAAGGTACATGTATATTTTGATCGTTAACATGAAGTGACAATTTGTGATCAAGAACTTACTGTTGGGTGCTTTGTGTATGGTATCTCCTCAGACATGCTTCTTTTTTCCTTTGCCAATCTGGAAATTGGGGGTAGATGACCCTTTGATACCATTCTCAGTTCATGGTACGCATCATGTGAAATTCGGTAGGAATCCAGAACATGTATCAATCTCCGTATGTGCAGCTTTCGCCATGCACCATCAGAATCAAAGATTTCACCTAAATCAATATCCTCAATATTTTCTTTCTCATCACAGTAATTTTTCCTCTGACTTGCATATGTATGACCATGGTCAATATTCACTACAGTACTATTTTCAAGTTGTGCCAAAACATGATTTCGACCATTAAAGTCTTCTTGAGACCAAGTATAGTTGACTTTTTGCTCACCAACCCACAATGTCACTTGTGCCCTTTTGCAAAGTTCAATTTGTTTCAGAGTACCAAATAACATGTCTTTGTAACTGCTTAATCTAATATGTTTTGTTTCTTCATTTCGAATGTCTTGCCAATGCTTTCTTTTACGTCTAACTTTCTCATTTAGTACTGATTTGTTTGTACCTTGGACACTTTCCTTTATTTTAACTTTCAAACTTTCTTGCAAATGTTGCTTCAATTTGTTGGCTTTGACAAGTTGATCACTTAGCATTTTGTTATGTCGACACTCTTGATTGTACAATAATCGATAGTGTCGACATTGCTTCTGCATCTCTAGAAATTCCTGATGCATTTGTTTCAATGCCAGAGAATGCAAATTATTTCTTTGCGCCATTACTTTGATGCAAACATAACATGAACAGTCTTGAAGGCAAATTTGTTTTGTCAACACAACGGCACTCCACTGTCAACCATCTGTGACATTTCGATCCTTGAAGGTTACATAACACTAGTTTACCATTGAGTAAATTATTTGTGTCAATGACCCAACTCTTCCAGTGTTGTGCACAATCCAACAAGTGTAGACGTTTAAGTTGCGGGATTATGATTCAGCCGAAAGGAATATGAATAGCACAGGGAATTGTTAATTCAAAGGAAAAAATAAAAGACGTTTTACATATTTATTGAAAATAAAATACAAATCTGTATGCCTAAATTGTAGTGATTGTTAAAGAAGTCGTCAAACCGGAAACGAGTAATCATTTGGCTTCAGTGAAGGATGAAGATGCTTCTCCTTTAAGTGACAACCAAACATCTGATGAAGCCTACAAGTTACAATCATGTGATAACACGTACTCAGGTAAACATAATTTTCTTCATCTTTTTCTTAGATACTAGTGAATAATGAAAAACTGCGAACAATCTGAATAGATTTAAGTCTTACAACATGCGAGCGGTAAACTCGATGGCAATGTGATAATCCATCACAAAAATCACACACTATCTTATTCTGAAATAAGCATTTTGATACCTTGACTGAACAAGTCCAATGAACATGTCTATATGGCAAAAACAATCAAAGTGAGCAAAGATATCGATTATCAACCAATGAATTCTATGGCTCACAAAAATAAATGATCTTACTTACTGTTGATTCATTTTTCTTTAACAATTATTCTACATAATCACCATCGTTAAACATTTCTTCCTGACATTTTCAAATCAATGCAACACTGTTTCCTTGGAAAAAAATGATCTTAAAATCCAAAAAGAAACACTCAATGGAACCTTAAAAATGTTATTTTCCATTGTCAACAATTTTAAAACTGTTTGCATTGCAAACTTTACAAAAAACAATATATCCTTCTCAAGACTTGTATTGAAAGATACAAGATGAGTCTAGCAAAAATCGTCCAATACTTAACATGTAGTAAAATCTTGACATCAGGCAAAAAATGTCTTTTAAATGTCAAGTATAACTTTATGAACACTAAAAATTCTGCAGGGAAAATTCTAGATATTAAAAAGTTTTTGCAGTTTTTTTTAACAGATGTTTTTGAAGTGCCAGCACTTTGTCTGCCTTGTTGATTCTTTGAGGTAGATTCATGATGATATTGCTCTGCACATACTTCCTTCTCAAGTACTTCTGTACAAGTATCCCAATCTAAAAGTATACATGTATTCATGTTTGAAGTACCAGTTTGTACTGTCATTTTTAATGAGTGTTTACTCATTACCATAAATGGTTTTCACAGTTCAGTTTGGTTCAATATTTTCAATGAATGATATTGACAAAATGTCCAATATATTTTTTGCAGATCAATTTTGAGAATTGTCTTTTTTCCCTTTTTTGTTGCAACGATGAGAAAAATATTTCAAATTGTTTTTCTGTATACTTTGTTTGTTGGATATTTGAACAGAAGATTTTTTGGCCATATGCATTTTTATCACAATACATGTATGTATATGAAAAATTTTATCACCACTATCACATTCAAAATGAGAAGGAATAATTTTTCCAAATATCACCAGTTGTTAAGATATCATAAACAATATAAGGTGAACTGCAAAAACTTATTGTGTATGTTAATACTGTTCTGTTTTCTGGAAATAATAAAGTCTTAACGTACTAGGTTAAACAAAGTTTGATCACATTGCCATAAGGTATCAGTGTAACCATGAACGGTTTACGTTCAAGTCATTGTTGTCCTTGATCCGGTCTCCTGGAGTACTGAATGTGATGGCATTGCTGAAGGACATAATCTCGAAGTTGAGCAGGTGTCATGATCACAGGTGGATTGGCACTTGGGTTTGGAGCCATAGCTGCGGCCAGTTGCAGATTACCTTGTAATTGCTGTAGCAACATAAGTTGCTGTTGTGCAGGGGATGGGACACCAACATTTGGATTACCAGCTACTGATGCCAGATTTCCATCAGAACGCTGTTGAACCGCACCTGGATTACATCTCGGCTGAAGATCGGAGAATGTTGATGGTGGTGGGTTTCGCCCGAAATCTTGGAGCCTGTAAAAAAATAAATTTAGATTGTAATGTATATTTGTTTGCCATTTCATTTTGTATCCTGCAAGGAAAAAGTGAACAAAATACTGTGCAGTGACCTAATTTTTCCCGTCGAGCATTATTACCACTATTTTTAAGAATGATATAATTATATTATTACTACCAGGCTGCCTGCATTTCCTGTTGAGTCATTGGAGCTGTAGATGGTGGTGAAGGAAAGCCAGGGTTTGTCAGCTGCAATTGCGGAGAGCTCTGTGTTCCCAGCAGACTAATGTAGATGTTCAGCAATTGCTCCTGTGGAACGTTGATAGGGATCGTTTCTCCTGGTTGCCATATGTTAGGAATGAGTAGAACCACTTCACCAGGTCTTGCAGCTCTTGGTTTGAAGGATGCATCCAAGCGAGAATTCATGAATCTAGTGTCTGACCAAAACTGGTTTGCAATACTGAAAAGCAATTGTAACAATTTATTCGTTTGTTCTTGTAGAAAATATTTCAGTGTGAAACAAAATATCATTTCTTCATACTTCTAATTGATTGCATTTTCTTAAATATTGATTTATAACATTACAATTGTCCAAACAATTCATTACCAATCAAATAGGAATGCATCGAAATCTTTCAGACTTTGGAAACTGGCTGCAGAGGCAACGGGAGATCCCCATGAATCACCAGATCCAGATGAAGTACTGCTGCCTGTTGATGAACTGTCACCAAATGCTGACAGAAGGTTGAATTGTGCACCCTGTGAACCGAATGGAGAAGGACCTGACAATACACCAGCAGATCCTTGAGCAGCAGGTGCAGCAGCAAGTCCCAAAGCCTGTTGTAATGCAGCCATTTGAGGATTTGCAGGCATATTAGCAGCAGCTTGTGGCATCTGAGGTTGCACCATCTGAGGTGGAGCCATCTGAGGTTGCAGCATCTGAGGTTGCGCCATCTGAGGTTGGGCCATCTGAGGTTGTGAAGGTGCTTGAGGCGGAATCTGAAGCTGCAAAGGTGCTGCTTGAGGGATGACTTGCTGAGCAGGTTGACCAGATGCAGATTGCAGAGCACATTGACCTTGAGCAGTCACGGCTGATTGCTGCAGATTACCTGTCGGAGCTGCTGTTGGTCTTGCTACAAAGTGAGGTCTGCAAAGAAAGACACGCAATTCCCAAAATAAAACTGAAAGGATGTCGTTCACATTTGAAGAACATGTTATTTTGGAACCCACAGTTTCATCATAAACATCAGTTAATAATAAAATTATGTATTGAGTTCTTGACATTCGCTACAATTCACATTGCTCATTGACTACTGCGATACTTGTGCACATTTAGATCTAGATGTAGATCTAGTGTATAGATCTCTGATAAGAAATAGCTCACACATAATTGTCCTCCTCATCCATAACTAAGTGCATCGATGCCAACTGGTTGCTAATGTCGTCTACCTCCTTACCACCTTGCACCATTCTTTTGTGTGCTCTAAGAAATAAATAGTTTTCACAGGGTAGAATTGTTTGCAGCCATTTTGCGCGCCATGGTTTTTGTGGTCAAGATCAAGCGGTTAAATTGTTTAGGCGAATGCACTGTAACATGATTGTAATCACGTTCTACATGATCACTGAGTATTATTGAAGTTATATTAGATGACTGTACTGAAAACTTACCGTCTTTTGTGCAATGAAAGGTTATTTCAAAAAAAATTTTGTAGTGATGGTGAACAAGTCTTCTTCTGTGATGAACTGAAGATGGCGCTAATGGATACTGCTAAATGATTTGGCATGCATGATGCGCTTGATGCGTTCTTCATAAATGTGTCCGAATTCACTTTATTTCTTAAAATTAAATATATTTTGCAGATGAAACCCAACATTCATCAGTTGATGTGCAAATGAATGAAGTGGCAAATGCTGTGCCCAGTGAAATAGTATATGGTCTTGACAGAGATGGCAATCAAGTAATTCTGGGCATCATACTAAAGGGATGTCCAGATGAGAATGAGCAGCAGTATTTGAGCGATCTCACAGAAGACCAAAATTGTGATGACCAGAATTTGGATTGGGTAGCCGCAGAAGAAGAATGTGTAAGTTCTTATGACATGAAGGCAGAAATAAATGAAGAGGAAGAATGCAAAGCGGATTTGAAGAGCGAAGTTAAAGTATATAAGGTGAATAGAGCTGAGAGGAAGACACTGAAGAAGTTGAAGATGGACATGGAGAATAAGAAGGAGATGAAACGTAATAAGGAAATTATGAAGAAAGTCATCAGGAGAAAAGATACCAGCTACAAGATGAGAAATGGCTTGAAGAAGCAGAGTTCCTGCAGGAAAAAGAAGATGGCAAAGTCCTTGGATGATAAAATGTTTACAAAGCCAAAATTGGCAGCAAATATGAGTGTGAACAGCAAGTAGTATTTACACTAAATTAGTCACAATTTAAAATTAATTATTGTTTTTCTTGAGCACTATCACTGCATAATTTAACATGTAGGTAATGTCATTGCAGGGAAGGCACCAAGTACAAGGAGGAAGAGACAACCCAGGAGGTTTATTGATTATTGGGATATGAATATTCCAACTGAATATTACGAGCATGAGTTCTTAGAATTCGAGGATGAATGTAAAATGAAATGCAGTAAGAAGTTATTGAACTTGCATTCTGACAAAAGATGTGACTACATTCTTGAGAAATACAAACTAGCACAGAAACCGATAAAAGTGAATCAATCTGGCAAGGTCTGCACAGTACAATCACAAAGTACTGTCAAGACTGAAGTGGAAATTATTTTTTAAACCTTCTAGGATCTAACAAATGTAATTCATTTAAAGTGATTCAATTATGTATGGATTTATTTGTGAGGGTTTATTTTTGATATTTAAGGCTAAGCAAAGAAGTCTTCCTGCCATAGAGGTCAATGAGCTAAGAGCACTGCACTTTGTTTTGATCCGAACCCTGTCTTCTTTATCACTTGGTTACTGAGGAACTAATAGAAATATAAAAAATATGTCAATAGATGTACCTTTGAGTCCAGAAGTATTTGCCAATGTTTTTCCCATGAATTATCAAGGAGAACAAAGTTTTAAGCAGTCTGTTTCAGTTTCTAATTTGGAGCCAGTTTTTGGCAGGAATTGGCATATTTATAAGTTTGCAAATTCATCAACAAGAAGAAAAGTCATAGGACTAGTTTTACTCCATTACAGAAGGAAAGAAATTAAATTTATTACTTCGGATAACGCAAATAGGTATAGATTTGAAAGCTATGCAATAATGGAAAATGATGTATTCTACTCATTTAGACCAAAAATTATTAATAGCAAATTATCAGTTCATTTCAGAGATATTAAGGATAATTATCTGGATGCATTCTGGTTGCGAATGAAGTTCCAAGTAGCCAAGGAAAATTGGGAAGTGCAGAGCAAGTTTATTGATGAATGAATCAACAAGACGTACATTTACCAAATCAACAATTATTATCCACAGAAATGTAAAATTTATACACCAAATAAATGATAGAATGTTACATTTTCCTTCTCTTTTATGTTTGCATTCACCTGCATTTCCACTTAAAGAAGAATATCAAATTTCCGCAACAGAACATTCCACAGAGGATAAACGTCATTTTCTTTAAAGGATAAAGCTTGACATTCCAATGATTTCCTTTTAAGTGGTACTCTAATTAAAAGAGAAAGGTTACAAATGAGCAAATATAAGCCAGACTTCAGCGTACAACTCAGAAAGTAGAGGCCAATCCAATGTTGACACTATTTCCTTTTTTTTTATTTTACTCACAGAAAATTTCACCATCACACAATAAAGGTTCATCGAAACTTTCTGGTAAGACCAGAATACTACCAAAAATACAAGAAAATTTCTGGAATACATTGTGAATGATAAGTAATGTTTACAGGTGGCAGGTCATGAATGGTGATTTTATTTTCCTCGCTTAATCATGCGCGAAACTCTGATTCGTGATGCATGAAACAAACTTCAGTTAAAGGTCAACTCTTACTAGAGGAATTTTATTTTTTGCTGAAACTTACGAAACCCCTTGATGTAAATTTAGACTTAAAATGTAAATTTGATCTTATGAAAAACTCGATTGGGTCGGGGTATTGATGTCTGGTTAAATGTAAAATCTAGACCTGTGAGGAGCATTGGGATGATCATCGTGTATGCAGTTAAGCTCTCCCCTGAATAATTTGGTTAAATTCATCTGTTCTTCTCCTTCCAATCTGCCCTGAAAGATAAAACGGTTCAATTGATTCCATGCGCTGCATAAAACAAGCTTCATTTTACCCAAAGAGGCTAGATGCCATGGCAAACGCGGATACTCTGAAATCATCCTCATTTAAATAATTTCTATAGTATAAATTTCAGTTTGTTCCGGAAGGACGTACATTTTTGTGAAAAAAAATCATACCTGATCACGAACTATTATTAATTTGTACTTGTCGAAATCCTCTCTCAGTTGACTTATGACATAATCATCCTGACCAGTGCGCAGGTCTTTGAGAGTCAATCCATTTATTTCTGCTCCAAATACTCCATCCAGTGGCCTTAAGTCATAGACTGGTTTAGCTGTGAGTACAAAAAAAAAATCATTTTGAGCCACAAATTCTAAATATTCTTCCCCATGAGCAAAGCTCATACACCAAAAGCAAGTGCAAACTGAACCCGACTTGATAAACATGTTATGAGTAGTGTCTCATAGTCCCAAATGGATAAACAGCTGTGCTAAAATAAAATTTCTACAAACCGTAAAATCAAACATAATTACTTACTCGGAGTAATGTCAATTTGACTTGCCAAATTTCCTTCTGAAATGGTAGTAAGAATACACACAAATATTGATGTAAATCTATTCGAATTCATTTTTTGTGTGTGTGTGTTGTTGACATTCAGCATTTCACATTTTAACTCCAGTTCATCACAAGTAGCTAAGCGAAACTCAACGTAATCCAGTGCTGTACACTGATTAAATTCCAAGTATATGTTTTGAAACTAAATCTGGTAAGTGTATTTTAGTATACAAAGATTTTTTGTTGTAGTCGACAAAGCGTATAAACTACATGTTAACTCATGCAAGTAGGGAAGAAAACGAAAGAACTACGGTTCAATAATTTTTTTCTGAGACATTTTAGTTAACTGCTGCATCATGCCATGTCACTTGCGTGTGCTAAACACTAATTGTGGATAGAAAGTATGGATTTTTTTTTGCATTGTGTGATATCATGGATTTAATATCGATTTGGTACGTGGTTGCTTAAATGTCCAATGATTGACCAGGTCGCTGAATGAAAATGGTAAATGAGGGCATGAGCCACAAAAAATAGGTCGATTCAGTAATGCATGAAAAATAACATAAATACAAAATAACGCCTATTTGAGGTCACTTAAATGGCAACTTTATGTGAACCGCCAGTCAGAACAATTTTTACATATTTAGTAATTGCCAGCATAATCGACCGCACCACACCAATGTCTAGTTGGATCTCTACACTTCAGTTCCACTGTAAATTCTGTTGATTTGTTATATCCATAGAGATAAATGTGTGTCCTAGAAAGAGAGAGTGCTGGGTCATGTAGTAAAGCTGTGCTACTGTGGACACACTGGCAGCCATCCAAG
>JBCAUG010156176.1:3002-20345 GCA_038406175.1 Haplosyllis leylae | reverse complement strand
CCCCCCCCCCTGTGGACTGACAAACACCTGTGAAACTATTACCTTCCCCCATCCTTCGGATGCGGGCGGTAAATATGTTTGACAGTCAAATGTGAACGATAACAAAGTGTTTTCTAACTGTTTTGTGAGATATTCTGGTCGGATAGATATTGCTTACGGATTGTAAATAAACGTATTGCACAATAGCAAAGCGTGAAGAGAGAAACGGAAAATCATTTCTTTTGCAGTCTAAAGATAAACTGATAGCGGGTCTGAAGGACGGAACTATTGGTGAAAACGCGTCAGAAACAAATGTATCGTCGGCAGAGCTTGAGGAGTGTCGTCAGGAAAGAGACATGTACCGTGACGAATTGAACCAACACAGAATGACGATAGAATCTTTGCGTACTGAAATACAGGTACAAAAAGTGTTTATAATGTTCTCGCCTGCCCATATTAAGGAAGTGTTCACACAGAGACCAAGACCGATGCCAACTGAAAAAATTGCCTTGTAGAGAATTGTGTGGAACTTCATACTGCAATGCACTTGGGTACTATAGTAATTTTATCGATCTCTCGGTCTATGTTAGTGTATCCACAAACGCACCTTAACTAGACTGTGCACTGTGCACTTTTTTGTAACTTGCCATTGTTAAATTAAACATATTTTTAGGACTTAGAAATACAGTTGCAAACTGAAAGTGAAACCATGCGAGATCAAATAAGGTCATTTGAAGACCAGTTATCCTCAGAAAAGCAAAGGCGAGAAGATGCAGAGCAAGAGAATACAAAACAAAAACAGGTAAAAGTAAAAATATACATGTGTAGGAATCCAGGTGTACATTTTAATTTTTAATTCATTTGTCTGGTGAAATAGCGCAAGACAAACGAACAATAATTTCAGGAACTGAGGTACGCGCATGAGGAGCTAGTGAAACAGAAGACCGAATACAAGAATCGAATTCAAGACAGAGAAACTGAAATAGAGAGGCTGAGGAATCAAGTGAGAAAAATAGGATTGTCAAATGTGAACAGTTGAATTTTGTATTATTTACGGCGTATGTACAATGTACGAGTCTAAACGTAATATTTTTGCAGTTAACAACAAAAAGTTTCAGCACAACAAGTCAGACCGAATTAGAAAACCGGTTGCACGCACTGACAGAAAGCTTGATCCAAAAACAAACCATGTTGGAAGCATTAAGTACTGAGAAGAACTCACTGGGATTGCAGTTGGAGAGGTTGGAGGTAGGCTCCTATAGTAACTCATTAATGTATTTAGTTTTCAAGCGTGGAAACATGTGAGGATATTCTTGAGTTTGTGAACTCCTTAGTTTGTAGCAATTTTTGTAACTGAAGTTTATTTTGGACACTTGTGTGCATTATTCACTTTAATATTTATTTATCTTTTGAAGGCTCAATACAAAGATATGCATGCTAATAGTGTTCGTGCCAGTGCCACCCATGTCGCCATGAATGGAGATGATGATGAAGGTACTTAATTGTTTGCGGTTTACATTTATTTAATACCCAAAGGGTCGGATCAAATTTGCAGCATTAACGTGGCTCTAGATGTGGGCTTGAAATTATTGTCTTTTTATTCCAGTACGGCAGAGATTGCCTGGTTTCATGAAAGAATCCCCTCTCGATGGTGACGTCGCGAGAAGGGTAAAGAGATATGCCAATAGTATCGACAGATTCAGGTATTTTTCGGTATCTTCTATCAACTGAAAATGTAATGAAAAGTTTGACCTTAATTTTTTTTTTCAAATGGATGCTTATTCTTTGCAGCATTAGGTTGGGAGTGTTTTTGAGAAGATACCCCATTGCTAGAGTGTTCGTTATTGTTTATATGGTAAGTAATTGTTGTAATGTTGTAATGCAGTGCAGTATCAAAAGAAAAGGAAATCTTACCTGGTTATCATTGCCTGGAGTTCAGTGATGTACATTTTATGTACAGTAAGTAGTGGGAATGGGTAATGATTGGAAATATCATTTGCATTTTCGTAATTTTACCTTTTCAACTCATTATTCTTTCCATCATTTTAGGTGTTACTACATTTCTGGGTAATGATTGTATTATTAACATACAAACCGGAGATGCATGAAACTGATTACCAACCACTTCCTCCCGGCGCCCACAAACCTGTTGGACAGTAGATACTAAAGCGTTATTTATTAATTTTTGTGTGATGTACACGTTCAGGATCGGGAACACACTCTGAAACACAACATGTGTATTTCTATGAGTTGAGGTTTTTGAAGGAAACGCTACCCATGAATATGACGGTTATACAGTGTTAATTACGGAGATGGGGACTTTGTTCATAATCGTATTCCATACATTGTCTCCATATTACAGGTGGATGCATTTTCACGGAAGATCTTAAGTTCTGACTGGGATAAATATATTTAAAAATCATAATTTGGCTTTGTATTTTATTACCTGCATAATTAACAAACCTATGCATTGTCCTATTGTAATTTTATTTTAATACTGTGTAAACATTTGGATACATACGCATACAGGTTATGTTGGTAAATAGCTTAGGGGATCAAAATCATGTCAAACTGCAAGCCTGTGATTGTTATTGTTGAAACAGGAGTGATGCATTCTAAGCCAGTGCTAGACACAACGGCATACATGTACATAAATAAAATGTATCAATAAAAATAATTTAAAAGAAGGAATTATTTGTTACACCTGAAATGTACAGTACGATGCAAGGTACAAAAGTGAATATATTCCTTGTTCAGATTTTAAGTATTGTTCATTCTGCCCCGCTGAGAACGAGTTACTCTAGCGTATCGCGTTTTTCTTGGAGAAAAAATTGAATCGAATCTATCTGTTCCTGAGATTGTCTGTTTTATAGGGTTCTTCTGAACATTTAGTGGGCAATTGTACACAGACTATACCGCTTGCTAGAAAATCTTGAAATACAGATTTTTATGGTCAGTTCTAAGCAATTCCCGTTTTTCACAATCGAGGTTTCTCTAAATTATACAAGTTGGCAACATTGCCAACAAAGGTTTACACGGGGAAGAGCAAAATAAATTCAGCTAAAAAATTGCCTCCTGTCCGAATAGAACACAGGACTTGTTGTTGTCTGTTCTGATGCCTTACTGACTGCTAACCAGAGGTGTTAGATAGGATATCTCTAAATTGAACTTTTTTTCATACACTTCACTTTTTGGACTTGGATCATTTCCAGAATCAGTTGAGCATGAACTTGTAACATTTAGACTGACAAACCAAATGTCAACTTACACAGTTAGCAAGACATCGGAGTAGATCACAAGAGGTCCTGGGTTCTATCAGCACTGGAGGCATTTTTTCACTGAATTTATTTTGCTTTTCCCTGCATAAGCCTATGTAGTCAACGTTGCCAACTTTGTAGAATTTAGGGGAAACTCGATTCAGCAGATTTGACAGATATCAAAACGCAATTTTTAGAATTATCACTTACAATTTGTAGGTAAGAATTACTCAAGGACTCTTTTATCTCATACCGAAGTCAAGTATGAAAACCCCGATTGTGGCCCTTGACAAATTTACCTACAGCTTCTGAAAACAAGAATGCTTATCAGCATTATGTCACTCCCTATCTGCGGAGTGTCTTTAAACATCAGGAGTGTCCTTAAGTACTTCCTGTGAAGTGTCATTAAGACTGAAGAGTGTCTATAAGCACTTCCTATGAACAGAGCCACCTGGTGTTAGTTTCTTGCAAAAAGTACTTTAAGGAGTGTCTTTCTCAGGAGTGTCCTTAAGTACTTCCTGTGAAGTGTCATTAAGCACTTCCTGTGAACAGAGCCACCTGGTGTTAATTTCTTGCAAAAAATCTGTCCACAAACAAGCAAACACCACAGTGAGAAGATAAGTCGCTCTGCTTATGAGCAGCAGGCGCGACTAAAAATTAAACACGCGCAACGATTGAATTATAAGAGTTTTATTTATTATTCATCAGTACAGTGTTATTTGTTTACTACTGCATTTCACAGAATTGGAAGAAAATGTAACAAAATCTTGAATATTGTAAAGGCTAACACTGATACTTTGCCATGTTCTTGAGCATGGAAATAACTATTTTATTGCAAGATAGAAGTCCTACACATAGAATATCTACTGGCTCTGATGTTGGGTTCACTTCTGATCCAACATTCAGCCTTACAACATCAAGAGTAATGTAATTGAACTGCTGAAAGATTACTGACAACACGTACCTAACTATTTACACAAAGAACCAGATATTGGGAATTATTAGACTGCAAACTACCACATCGGAATGTGTAGTATTTAGATTGGTTTTCGTTTTCTTCCAGTGTTCTGACAAGCACATTCTGGCATCACTTCGAAGACGTGTCGTGGTAATATTCGCCAAAATAAATGCCCATGTCTGCGTCAACCAACTATCACACATTTGTAAACCTCCCTATTTTGTGTAATTCTATTCTTAAAATATATTTTACGGATTCTTAAAACATTTAAATGATATTTAAAATGAACAGTTTCTTAGCACAGAATTAACTTTACTAGCGATTTAAAAGCAATACTAACAAATGTTTCGTCTATAATTTCAATTAACACATCTGGTAGGTATACATCGCACACTAAACTGTGCTGTTCCAAGCTAACAAGACATCTGAAACTTTTAACAAATTTGTCATTTAAGTACAGCTGTAAATTCTGACGGATGGAGTGTAAAAAATGTTGCGATCATACCTAACTGAAAACAACAAGAGGTCACTCCGATAATATCTCATTCATGAGATACTCAAAACAAGATATAAAACACTTACACGCCAAGTCGAAGAACATATTTTTTGAATCAAGTACTGTATTAAGTGCATTTACGTGCAACCAAAATATGATTTCACGGACCTAACTCTTAATTAATGGGAAAATGTTTCTGAACTTATCCATTCAAGCAGTTTTCCTTCCGTGTACACATTGTGCAGGGCTGTCAATTTTACATGATTTCAACTTGCTTCTTTTTGGAAGCAAAAGAAGTAACCTTTACAAACAAAAGATCAGCTGCAGAATATAAATATCAGGTTTCCAACTAAATAAATTTAACAATATCGATTTATTTTTACAATATTATCGCAGGTCTACATCTCCCTCGATATTTTTCTTAATTCTCAGTAACATCGTGGTGTACCACTGATCAAGGCGAGATATGCTGTCATATTCGCGCACTGCCTCTGTGTAACCATCAACATTTTGCTCTTCAATACACTGAATTAACGTCTGCAAAAAACAACAAAAGGTATGCTTTGAAGTCCAATTTCCTTCACATATACATTTCTTAAATTTAAAATGTAAACATGTGAAGATATCTTTTTGATGACAATAAAACGTTGGCCCGTATCTTTACCTTGACTAGTTTACATTCCCTGGAATCGGAGAAAGCCGGAAACATTTCTTCGTATTTTCCAATAGTTGTTGTGGCATCTTCCACCTCTTGACACATACGACACAACGTGGCGCGGAAGAAATAATCTTTGGCACCGTATTTCAAAAGTTGGTTGTCCATAGCCTGTGTCGCCACCTGAAATTGAATATTTTTATCACAACATTATTATCAACATATAGGATTTCTCTATTCCAATATTTAAAAATGTTTAATATTGGATGGCAGCTACTACTTGTAAACCTTTGAAACGTTTCTCTTGTATTCGTTATGTGAATCAAAATCCCTGATATTCATTGAATTAAAGCATAAACTAGAAATAGTAACTTACTGCTTCATAAATTTCTATAGCTTTGTCATACTGTTCTTGCTGTGATGCATACTGAGCTACTTTCAACAAGCACTTGTTGGCTGAGCTAAAATCAGAAACACGTTAATTTAAATGTCCAGAGTTTTCGTACAACAGCATATCTACAGAAAGTAACGGTGCAACGTTTCTATGAGCCCACGATATTTATTACCTGTTGGATTCTTCGCCTTTGTAATAATCAGCAGCCTGTTCGTAGTGTTTTATTGCCTGAAACCCCAAGTTTCTTTTTAATTATGACATTAAAATAATTATGCTATTAAAGGAAGTTCCATTTGGGAGTGGGTCTTTTAGCCCAGAAATACAGTACTCGTCTTTGTTTCATATCTTGTTCGTCTTGAGCTTGAAAATCGCGAGTCAACGAGCATTATCACCATTTAAACCCACCTTGTCGATATCTATGGTTTCACTCTCATAAATTTCTGCTATGGTGATGTGATGCTTTGCAGCAATTGTGAAGCGACCCTTCAATTAGAAGACATAGCATAAAATAACTAATGACACTCTCACACCATTAAACAAAACGATTTTTAATATTCACCGTTTCTGTATCAAATATTATTTGACTCACCATATCAGTGTAGATTTCAATGGCTTTCAACAAGCAATTTACAGCTTCTATAATGAGTGAAAGATAAAAAGAAAATGTAAAACCAACAAATTGGGAATTCAAAAATTACTATTTAGTTTTACGGGTTTTATTTGGGCTTTTGTTCTTGCAATACCATTTTGTGAAGAAATACTTAATTAACACTTAGTGTTGTACAGAAGAGCAGACATATTTCCAAGAAATTACAGTGCAACAACATCTAATGCAGGTTCAGAATTCAGATACAATGCACAAACAACTTAAAAGGTTAGTTCGCTACTACCATTAGGGTCTGCTTTTTTGTAACAAGTGCCTGCGTCAATATAATTTGTTGCAGCCTCATGACGATTATTCAAACGAAGATGTAGCTGTGCAGACTGACAGAAGGCATTTCCAGCAGCTGAAAGGCAAACATAAGGGAACTGCAAAGACGGAACAGCAAATGATAAAGAATGTGACTACAAACCATGTCCATCAACCTTCTTATAACATTTTGCTGCCTCAGTATAGTCATTGGCAGTTCTGTGATTGTTTTTCATAGCCTTGTGAAGTTTGGCTGACTTTTTAAAACATTTTCCAGCTTCTGTAAAATTATTTTCTTATGTCACTTTTTCAAAAGACATTGTTTTTAATGTCACCAACTCGGATTGAATATGCAGTGCAAGATCTTACCTCCCCATTTCTTTGCCATTTTGAATGTATTTGCAGATCTGACGTACAGTTCGGTTGCTTCTTCCAACTTCGATGAACCTCTGAAATGAGCAAAACTGTAATTTTTTGTCATGACCACAGAAATATGCCTTCGTGAGAATCACAGATCCATAAGGTCCTTGATTTGAAGTGGTGAAAGAAACGGGGGAAATCCCTTAATTTTTTCGGATATAGCTTTTAAAACATACGCATGTAGAGACTACTGTGACAAATAGACACTGAAGTAGGTCTACGTTCAAGGAAATTCAGGTGACGTGGTCGATCTCACGAAATGTCAAAATTGGCTGAGTTCACTTACCCAAACAAGTTCCCCAGAAAGCCTCCAGTGGATTTCGCCTTTTTCTCCGCCTGGGCAAAGAGATCTAGTGCTTTTTGCTCGTTATCTGCCATCTTAAACGTTAGTTTCACCGTCTGACCGATGTACAATAATATTATTGGCTCAATATACGAGTATTTTACATGAAATCAATTCACTTGAAAATTCGTCACCTCCTACCAGCCATCTAGATTTAATGTTTTCACATGTGCGCATGTCCTTGATGACGTCTTCCGAGCTGCTGATTGGTTGTCAACAAAAGCACGTGGCACGTGTTTTGACAGCTGTCAAAATGGACTGACTCGAGTTTTTAAAAACTTCTGAAATTCAACGATTTATTTTGTATTTTCAGTGAATGAAAGTGTGAGCACATCACAAATAATCTCAAGGAAGTTTGTGAAATTCTTAAAACGTAGATCTACCAAATCTCACAAGAGAAGATCTGGACTTGTGTGCGATTTCCAAATTGAAATCATCACTCCAGACTGACAAGCGTTCAAGAGACTGCAGATCTAATTGCTTGAACAATTTTCTTGTTTAAGTATAGCAGAAGAACGTTTCTTTGTGGAATTTTTCCTTCTGCAAAGCTACCCAACCAGACTGTTTATTGGACGCCACCTCCTGGGCCAAAAATTCTTCATTTTCATGCAGTTTTTGAAAAAAAAAATTGATCAAATAGTAAAAAATTGATCTAGTAGGTTGGCGCCCCCCCCCCCACCTTTGGGAAATCCTGGATTCGCCAGTGCATTTGCATTTGGCAAAATCGATTGAATTTCAAATCCATGCAGTAGACAAGGACTTTGAACCAAGTAAAAGCTGGAGCCATTCCTCGGTGACAGCTGCATTTAATTATTTCCCTGTTTTCTTTTTAAAGAAACTGGACAAAATCTACATAATGGCTACAGGACAAAATTCCGAGAGTAATGTAGACATGATGGATGACTTTACATTGTTCCGTTTCAATCAAATGATAAAAGAAAAGGCCAATCTGGCCCCGGGGAAAACTCCCACACTGATACTAACTGATTCAAGCGGCAAAAAGAGACTAAGTTTTGGCAACCTCGGTCAACTTCAAGAAATTCGTGAACAGAAAGCTCTAATAGATGCTGGGAGTAATATATCTCTCACCCCATCGGAGGAAAAGGATGTCAAAGAAACCGAAGGCGAGCGTCTCCTTTTTGTTTTTAATTTTTAAAAAAAAAATTTTTTTGGATAGTGAGAAACTACATTTGATAAAAGTGGTCTTTTTATCCTTACCACTTTTTAATTGTTCTGTATTGCATGTCCTGATAAAATTTGTGACACTTTTTTCTTTGGCACAAATGTTTTTGATGTCAGAAGGAACGAAGGAAGAAATACCGGGAAAGCCCAAGCATGAGTACGACTTGCAGTTTGAAGGCAAAATAGAGTTTAAAAGTGATTTTCACAGGCACATGCACAAATTCTCAGAGGCTCATAGCTTCTCTGTCTTCATGTTATTAGTCATTGTTGCCAACTGTGGAATTCTTATTGCCATGACGTTTGAAGTGGTTGTCGTAAGAGGAGGTAAGACTTAGTTTCATGAAAGTTCATCGTATTTTGTCAGAAAAATTTCTTGTCTAAAACCATCAGCAAATAGCACTCACAAGAAACCCATGGCTTCATCAAGGTACAGCTGTTCTAACATCTAATCCCCATATAAACGGACGAAAACTACAAATTCCGCATCCCCAAGACGAATCGCTTCCTTGATTCCATTTTAAGTATTTTTAATCAGCACCAACATGAAATATTCCCCAAAGTGGATATTGTGCTACCTAATTTTGGATAGTTTATGAACGTTTGTTCGACATGGGATAACCTGTATTGTTACGTGCCATGCCACCTTATTTTTGAAAATCAATCAAGCGGTACCTTTTTTCTTTCCAGATTGGTACTTTGCAGCCGTTGACAACATAATGCTCGCAATTTATACTGTGGAGGTTGTGGTGCGCATGTATGTGTGGCGAAAAAATTACTTCAAGGAAGGATGGTACATGCTTGGTACGAAAGGAACTGGGGGAAATTTTCCTTCGAAACAATCTTTTTTCACGCAATGTCAACCCATTTAAAATATGTTGAAAATTATTTCCAACTTCCATCTCATGATGGATACGTTCAAGTTGCATATCTAACATCACATTCAATGTCTCTATTTTGTAGATTTTGTGATTGTCGTATTTGGTCTTTTTGACTTCGTAATGCCACTCATTCTGGAGAATTCAAACATCCTGCAAGCAGCGTCCATACTAAAATTACTGAGAATTCTTCGAGCAGTACGCGCCCTTCGAGCCCTCAGAATGCTGCGGACAATCAAGTAAGAATCTCAGGATCACTGGCGGGTCCAAACAGGGGTTGGGGCGCCATTCATATTGATGTATTTTTCAGGAAAAACTGGTAAAATTAATAGGTTGGCTCTCCCCGTCTGGGGAGTTCTGGACCCGCCACTGGCAGCATAAGCATTTCTTAGCACATTTCCAGTTACCATACGAAATTAATTCAACAGTTTTTTAAACAGCAGCAAGCAACGATCTTATACAGTATCAACTTTCTTTCACACATTTAGGTTTCTGCGGAGTCTCCAGATCATTACATCAACAATACTAAGTTCCATCAAATCTATCGGCGCAATCGTCATCCTGATGGTACTATTTATGTGTATCCTTGGCTGTACGAACTTTGAGTCTACCGCCAACGCTGGTCTTTTTAGTATGAACAAAAATTACCTTGACTTGAGATATTAGACATGTTTGGTGTTGTTGGGCGTAGTTTGTACGGAGATACAGCCCCAGATCATTTCGGCACATTATGGCAGTCAATATTCACTTGTTTTGTACTTCTAACACTGGACGACTGGTTCGACATCTACTCTAATGTCATCAAAGTCGATCCAGGTAAGCACATGTAACCATTTTATAAAACATGTGAAAAAGTATCAACTGTTCATGACAACAATTTTACCATTATTATCACTGTTGATAGGTCAAGGGCATATCATTATTTTTCTACTGGCTTACATTGTGGTCGAGTACTTCATATTTCTCAAGTAAGAGAATCAAAATAGCTTCAGTAAATTCAGTTGTACCTTGAAACTCATCAACAAAGTGCGGATTAAAAGATCGCCAATTTAAATGTACTAAACTGATCGTCGAATTTAATTTGAGCAATGTTAATTTCCTTACAAATTCAATTTAAAATTATTCCGGTAAGTTTGTATTTTCTTTCAAGTTTGTTCGTTGCTGTCTTGGTGGATAATTTCCAAATGTCCTTGGTACACGCAAGTGCCGAAGCGAAACAGTCAAAACAGAAGGTAATGAATGCCAGACAATTAGTATTTGCCTTTATAAATTACGTCACTTGATTTTCAATTGGCATATCACAACAGTTCCAAAAACCCTTCGCATTTCCAGACGGAATCCGATGAATTCGAACAGTTCTTTGAGAATGCAGATTTCTTCGGTAACACTCCACGATATATTTATTGATATATTTAGTTATTGAATTACGCAGTTGAACAATTCAGAATACAACTTGACGACGACATATAGTACAATTTCTTGTGCTCTTGAAATATATTTTTTTATTTTCTTCTCTATTTTTTTCAGATGATAACATGAGTACGATGAGCGATGAAATAAAGTTCAGAAAACCAATAAAGGAATTATATCCAAACATGGAGCAGGGGCAAGTTTGTTTTTTAACCCAACAAGAATAAGTCTAGTTATCTGAACACGAAACTGTTCTTTTCAAGAAAATATTTCACAGTTTAATTTTTTGTTGAAATTGCAGTGAATTAAAGCATTTGGAACACTACTTGCGCTTGATGTGTTCAATTGAGTACCACAACCACAATCTTCTCATTTACCAACGTTTGCTGGACGGAATGGTGGATATCAGTACGTGGCAGCCCCCTTCACTGCAAGGTTGAAATACACTTCTCCAAATGTTCTTGCATTTAGTTCTTCTTACATATAGGGCATTTGACATACAAAACATCTAAATACTGAAGTACAGAAATAAACTTTAATTTAAACATTTGATTTTTGTCTTGGAATGAAAATATTTTTCTCTGCATAATTACGGCAATTTACTGAAAAGAATACAGATAATTTACAAACACGGCGTGGTTGTCAAAGGTTGAAAATATTGCACACAATATTAATTTCAAACATTTGTGTTTTACAAAATGTATCTTTTTTACGACTACTTTGCTCATAAATACGCACATCACAGTAACTTGGAAAGATGCGAGCAAATTTGAATATATACAATGTATATGCGTTTGTATGGAAACGTACAAAGCGGATATACTCAAGAATCAACCCAAAGTAACAACACAAAATCTAACTACCGTCGCTAGTTAGTTAGTATCCATGTGTAAAAGAATAACGAAATATTTCAACATACAACGCAAAACGTAGCGAATACCTTAACGCTACAAAAAAATGGAATCGCGATACACGATCGTCAAACACAATCTTGTCAAATTAATTCAATTTCATTTTCTTGAGGTCGGTAGCATCTGCTGATCAAATTCTCTCACGAGATGATATTTCATTTCTTCAACTCTCGACTTTGTCAACTGGAATCGACTCATAATAGAAGCAGTCGAACTAAAATATACAAATACAAGGCTTCATTCACATAACACTGAAGTATCTTTAATTATTAAGGCATTTAAAATCCTTATATTCAGTGAAGGTCTTGGGTTATTTGTATTGAAGTACAGATTTGTTTCTGAATATGTCTTACCAGTGAATGAAGTGCTTCGGGTTGGTGAAAGCACTCAGAAAATTTAGAGCTAATACATAGCTCATCCTCGGAAGACTTAAGTAAAATCGCAACACCTGAATTTCAAAGAAGTAAATTTTTCACAGTATATTCATTCACAAATAAATTAGTGTACAAGAGCGGTAATTTTTTTTTATATCCCCAGAAAACACGTCTTGGGAAGAAAGAAGATATTTAGCAAAATTAGACATTTATGAGAATACATGTGAAAATTACACAAATAATTACCTGTTCTTTCTCTGTGCTTAACTCGACAGGAACCTCGATAGCAGAGCCCTTTCTGCTCTCCTGACTGCTTAGTTCATGCAAAATTTCAGCAGTCTCCTCTGCAATATATGAAATTTGTATAAGAAGATGCTTTGACAAGATTTGTATTTCAAAATTTGCTACAAAATTCTAATCACCTTGGAAAATGCGAAAAGTTCAGAACATTCTGGAAAAGTTACCGTGATTATCTGTGTAAACTATCTTTAAGTTTGAAATTTGACTCAACCATGATATCGTCTGTTCCACATATTTTGATTTCATACTGAAAAATTGAAGAAAATACTGTATTAGAAATCAGACTTGTATTTGTATTGTTCTTTTTTCCCTGAGGAAAGCAAGCAGATTGTTTCTTGCAAAATACCTAGTCCTGCTCACAATGAGTCCATCTCTTTTGATCTATTCTTTCTGAAACAATAGTTTTATTGTCATTTTGAGCAAGAACTCTTGATCACTTTGATCATCTGACTTGAGATCTATTTTGAAACCACTTGAGATTTTGCAGTTCTTTGATAATACCGCGCCAACGCAAGTGAGAATTCGTGCGTCCTTTGATATGAGGCGCGTAACTCCAGTTAATTGTTCAGGAAACAACCAGATGTTTGTATCAGTTTGCGGCTGATCATTCACGCTGTATAAAACGCTTCGCACAATAAGAGAACCAAACAGAATTATTTCTATCGCCAAACCGTTGATGTCAACTGGCGAAGGATTGTGAAGAGGAAGCCAGATTTACTGCGTCAAAAAGCAACCTTATTAAAACCCTTTCTACAGCATATGGAGCCTTCGGCAAATAAAGCAAAGGTAAAAAAAGTACAAATAAGGGGAAATTAAAAATAATAATCAAATATACTGTAAATAGAAAAAATCTTCAATGACAACAGTCTTTAAATTAACTCTTCAATTGTACATTAATAGGAGAATTCTGCAAGTCCTGTGTGCAATAGAGTCAGCATGAGTCTGGTGGACGAGTTACCGCCCGTACTAAGTCCCCTCTCCCCAATCTCACCGGACACTCTGACGTCCGTATTGGGCGGAACGTCACCACGATGTGGTATTGATCATCTGATCGGGGACATAACGCATCACGAGAAGCGCAGTGATGAAGTCATCAACGTTGTTGACGTTAGCACGCCATTAAATTCTCTTAAAGCACCAAAACGTCGAGAAACCACGATTGACAAATTGCAACCATTTGACCTGACTAAACCTTCGACTCCACCTGTTGCGGAAGTTAAACAAATTTCAACAACCCGAAATCAGAACAATACGAACAACCCGTCGTCAACCTCCACACCAGGAAGTCAGTCATCCATCTTCAACAGTTTAGCATCACAACCACAGTTTAGCAGCCTTCAGCAAGCACTTCAAGTCGAACTGCAAGGTTCTACAAGCACAGTGCCACACTCACTTCTTCCCTCACTTACTACATCGTCAGTCGCGGTCACACAGAAGATTCCTATTACATATAGAGCCGCAATGCTACAGGTTCGTTTCGTGCAGCTCCATCCACTATTTCCGGCGACCATCACATCATTGAAAGACTTCTACCACGTGCAATCAACCAGCATGGAGACTTCAAGGTACAATCAGCTGTGTCTCGCTACTAACACGTCTTGGTTAAAACCATCCATTAACTACTACTTCGACTTGGAGCATCACTCATTGATTGACAACTTGGAGTGTAGGCTCGAGTGCCTCAAAACAGGGACAATGTTCACGTCTCCGGGGGTCGGCAGTCCACCAGCAATCCTGCCAACTTCACCACTTGTACACACTAAACTACCAATGCCTAAATCATCTCCAGTTGTGGAAAGTACTGCGAGGAACGAGCTGAAAGTCCCTCTGGGAGACAATTCTCCTGTCTGCTATACTGTGCCACAGGCTCTTTCCACACCACCGTTCATGGCCGCGCTGCCACCCATAAACAGTCCTGGACACCTTAGTTTTTCCTGGTTTTCGCCTCCACAAAGGGACAACTGCGGTCATCAATCACCCATTGCTGTCTTCCCTCAGCCAACAATTAGCCCAATTGCAAAAATACCCGAATCTGGCAGCAATTTAAAAAAGAACCCATGGAATAAGCCACTCAGTGTAGTGGCGGTACGTGTTATGCAAAGCTGGTACGACCGTAACGCCGAACACCCCTACCCATCCCACGATACTTGCACTGTAATGGCCCAAGCGGGAGGAATCACTGTTGAACAAGTGAAAAAGTGGTTTGCTAACAAACGTTTACGCAATGGTCAGACCAAGTCAATAAAAGAAATTGCAAGACGTCGTAAACTTCCTCTGGATGTGCATGCCGACACCAATCCTAAGAAAGCAAAGACTGAAAACACTACTTGAGTTCAGAATAGTTGCCAACCATCATCGTGTAAATATTATCATTTGTATTTTACTCGTTACTTTAATAAACTGTTAACTTAAACCATTACTTGTCATCTACATCAATACTTACATCGATAACTGTGCTGTGGTTTTGCTGTCGGCACCTTTTCCTTTGAGCCGATCACGCTCAATAATTATTGTCACTCTGTCAAAGGTCTCCAGCATCGTACGCACTCTACTCACGAGCCGAGCTTTGTGAGCCCCATTTCTAAAATCTACAAAGATGGTTTTTGAGAAGGGTTGAAAAGTTCACTGGACAGACCTAAGTTCAACTGCCTATATGTAAAGTCTTGCTTTCGTACCTGATACAACTTTCCTTTCCACGGCCATTCTATTACTCACAATATAATCACATGTACCAAGGGAACGAACCTTTGGCTCCATGTTGTGCTTGAATCTCAGCGCAGACAAGATATCCTACCAATATAGATTGACCAGTACGTATAGACTTAATTCTAGCCTCACCAATAATAACACTAATTATTGATAAATTGGTGTATTTTTAACCACAGGGTTCCCACTTTTTCCTCTCTCAAAATTCCCGGACAAGTATTTGTGGCATTTCCCTGACCTCAAAAACACAAGTCAAAACTGTAAGAATAGAACTAAAATGTATTATAATATTACTTTTCTCCAATATTGAAAGATGACTGGCCCTTTTAAAATGTGGAAAAACTGTCATTTGTTCAGGTTTTCCAGTGCTAGTGGGAACCCTGTAACCACTGCAGAACAGTGATTTACACATTCGAGAGTTCTAACCTGACCGCTGCTCAGTTCTTTGGAGTCAACCAGGATGATAGGTTTTGCACATCTGTGACGGTTCTACAAAACACAATACGTTATCGCCGGATTCACACATTTATTTCCAATGAAATGTGGATTTTTAAATTATTTTCGCAGTCAAATTACCTGGGGAGGGGTTGGGAAAGCTGTCAAACATGGGGTAGAACTATTCCCAGATCCCGCTATGGTTAAAGTCGCACCGTTATTGCTCTGACCTGAAATGTATATTTTAGCACTAACAAACTAACCACATTAAAAACGTCTAGTCCTGATTGTTATGAAAAAATTCAAATTTCACAACAGTTGGGCATACCCAACAAAAAAACTGTCACCTGTTGCTGATAACGGAGGTACAGTTGGGCTCCGCTCAGTCATTTGCTTCTTCCTGAAGTTTTCCTGTTTTATCCTTGCGAGCTTTAATCGCTCTTCTCTGGAGAGTCCTTGTGGTGAAGTCTTTGATGGAATTTTTGTCGACGTAACGTGACTAGATGCATGTTTGGGTTCATTTTGCACAGGAGACGTTCTACAGGAGAGTGATGCGTTACCCTCCCTGGCTGTACTACTGTAATGCTGCTCTGTATGTAATGTTTTCACCTGAGAGGTCCGAGTGTCTGAAACTGTTCTACTTAAACTTGAAGTTGAAGGGGAAAATTCCTTTTCACTGCCTGAATCTTTTCCTACTGTCTGACAGGTAGGAGAGACACTTGTTTTTGCATTTTTCTCGGTCGCGTCCATTCGCTGGAATTTGTCCTCAACAGGTTTCAAACGAGTGAAGGGTGGACTAGAAGCCGCCGGACTTACTGCACTTGCATAAGTCATTTCTTTTTCCTCCTCAGCAAAGGCCTCTTGGTATAACCGCTGTCTGACTCTTTCTTTGAATGGCAGTGCTTGTGTCAAACCAGTCACAATGGGACTATCTGACTCAGTACTCGTACTGCTCTTCAATCTCTTAATTCCCTGAACAGATTTCTTCACCACATAAGATTCATCTGAGGTGGACGTTGAACTACTCTTGATTCTATTTTTGTTGCTTCTGGAAATTTCCTTGTTTATTTGGGAACTTAACCATCCACTTTTATTCAAATGGCTACCGGGATTCATTTCATCTTCACTTGAGCTGTCCGCAGTCCTCAAAATCCTGGTTCTGCCCTTGGCAGCTGTGGCTTTTGGCTGCCTTTTCTTTCTGGATTTCTGTGGAGGCATCATCATCAATGTATCATTTCCATCATCTTGAAGACCTTCTGAAACAAGAAATGAATATAAATTTTTAGTCACTTTACATAAATTTTGCACAAAACAATTACTCAGGGTGGCCATATTTCAGCCAATGAAATTCTCTGGTTTTTTGGGGTTTTTTTTGCGTATAAAACTAACGAGTTTTATTCAGCCACACTGTTACTGTTAGACAAAACTACTCTGCGCTAAAATATTTTTTTCAAGACAACACACTTTTTTCACTTGGAAAAAGAGGTTGAAATTCCTGAATTTGTAGCTTTACTCAATCAAAAAAAATCGTAGCATTTTATTACATAAAAATTACTAATACCAACACTTTCACAAATGACAAGTTTCTGACCTTGATGCCTCTGAATGGGTGTAACTTCACTAATAACAAGAAAGTTCTCCTGAGTGAACGCAAGAGGCATGCCGCCCGCCGCGTATCTGACCTATCCTGGGGGGGGGGGGGGGGGGGGGGGGGGGGGGGGGGGCGACCCCACTCCCT
>JBCAUG010156066.1:0-20346 GCA_038406175.1 Haplosyllis leylae | reverse complement strand
CACATGTTGGACTTTGTTCATTTCTAGAATCAATAGAGCATGACTTTATAAAGGCCATGAAGATTCAGGCTGGCAACCAAATAGTGACTTAGCCCCCACTAGGGGAAATGGAGCCCATTTATTTGTAAAATAGAATTACAGTATTTCTAACAGAATTTTTTTTTCTGGGATCTGGCTGATTTGCTTCTCGTAAAAAAACAGGGGCTTAAATTTTATAGGTAGATCTAGAATGTATTGATCCTTTATAAAAAATCATAAAAAAATTTTTGTACCTAATAGTGCCGATAAATTTCTTCCCGATTCGGTTCGCTCTTCTAAACTTGCAATTTTCTCATCATAGGTCTTCTTCAGTGCTGCAATAGCCGCAATACTCTCTTCGTTGCTTCGTTTCAGCTGCTCCATTTCCTGTTGAAGACGCTGTAGCGCGTCATGGATGGAAACTGGAGTTGCGGCGGAGCAACCGACGACGGCGATACAAACGGCAAACAGTAATACTTGCATGTTAGTTATTAAATCACTTAGCAAAGTAGTCAGCCACAGGATCGTGACCATTCTTTTATATCTGCTAAATGTGTAACCTGCATGATACTTTCTGACCATTTGAGTTTTTCACGATAGGCATTTCTATCAGATTATCTGACAGATCTTTGCACAGGTAAGAGCAAAAAAAAATGTCGTCAAAAATTGCCCTCCTGTGGGGTTGGAAACCAGGACCTCCAGATCCTGCTCTACCTCTGAGCTAAGTTAACATTCAGTTGCCTGCCTGAATGTTCCTGGCCTTTATAAAGTTTTGCTCTATTGATTCTAGAAATGATTTCCTGGTCTTTATAAAGTCATGTTCTATTGATTCTAGAAATGAACAAAGTCCAACATGTGAAGTGGTGCATGAAACAAAGCTCACTTCAGAAATCCCCTACCCAACAGATTCCTCCCTAGTTCAGGAGTAGAGCATTGGTCTCAGGATCCGGAGGTCCTGATGATTTTTTAGCTCTTCCTTGCGCAAAGATCCTATCGTGAAAAACTCGAATGAGAACACGTACTGTCGCTAGTTACATGTGTCAAGCTAAAGGTGAAGGTCACTTTTTGGTCAACATCATAATTTATTAAGAGAAACCATTGGAATTAATGCTGATTGCTCAATTCGTTTGTCAGTTCACCTCATTACCATACAATGTTCAAAATGATCATGTTTATTCATTGAAAAATGTAAGTTTCTGCTTCAATTCAACGCTTTCATTAATATAAATACTTGATCTTTCTTTGTTGAATTTTTTTGAACTTTTGAAACCATCAAGTCTTTCAAATAATTAAGTCGCTCCAGTAAATTAAAGTTTTCCTAATCGAGTTTTCCCGTAATACACAAAGTTGACAACGTTAGCACTTTTGTACAACTTCTAATGTAAATAAATTCGAAACAGTTAAGAACCTAATGAGTTTCAAAGTAAATTTACATTTGTAATAGTGTTTTAAATTGTGACTGATGTGATAAATTTCTCTATCTATCATGTTTTCAAATTTAGGCAAACACAAAAATGTCAACATTGCCAACTTTGTGTATTACGGAAAAACTCGAATTGTGAAGTATTCACGCAAAGTGAATAGGAACATGCCTCAAAGAAGTGACAAAACGAAACTTGTGACAATCAATCAAACTTTCAATGTTTTTAATTGACGTTATCCCTACTTTTGAAGAATGTAAGATTAAAAGCAACCGAAATTTGAATTGTACATTGTGTAGATACTCTGTCATGTCTGTTCAACTTAGATTTCCGTTTTCTGAGTAACAAGCAAACTGGCATATTTTCTCAAAATACGAAACGTAGAAGGAATACTTCGTAGTGTAAAATTATGAGAATAAACAGTTTAAATGGACGAATACTTTGATGTGTTAACGTTGTGAAATATTTACGTAATTGAAGAGTAATAATCCTCAACGTAAATGTTACAACGGAATTTAACACAACCGGTCCTCAGGTTTTCAATGACAGTAACCCTTACCAGGGAACTACTTTTCAAGGAACTCATCCCAATATGAACGAAATTGTGTCCTCATTTATGACATACAAAATTGGTAAGTAAGCCCTTTTGAATTTTTTACGGAAGAAAACAAAAAGGGAAATTCTTTCAAATTGCTAAGTGTTTCAGATGGGTTGAAATATTTCAGGAGCTGCTTTGGAAGGATACTACATCCCAGTGATAGCGCCTATCGGTGTCATAGGAAATACCATTTCATTTTTGGTGAGGATATTTTTGGTTTTTTTAAACATTTTGTTAATCAGTTGACGAGCAGACTTACATGAACACTACCGATACTCAAAGATGAAAAACACGACTGTGTTAGTTCCCTTGGTTGACTGAAAAGTCATTGGTAAAACAACTAATGAATGCATCCAATTACCTTTTGAGGTAAACCAAGTTAATTGACTATGAAAACCCTAGTTTAACGTGAAAATTAGTTCTGAGTACCAATTACAAATACGTTTCAACCTGTATCTCTTTCAGATAATGATGCAGAAGCAGAACCGCCGCATGTCGTTTTCTCTCTATATTTCTGCGTTATCCGTCACAGATACCATAACACTACTGATAAGTGCGTTTTATTTTGGTATCTTTAGGTAATTCATTCTCACTGGGCAACTGAATGAGCTGGGGTTCGAAAATTTGATAATGTTCATGGCATTTGTCACGTCTCTAGTAATGTTGTCCTGTTTAAACTGATAAAAGTCTCTTTTGTCAAAACAGCGTGCAGACTTTCCATTTTGATGGAAACTAGAAATTGTGTTTGAACTGGCTGAAAAACAGAAACGTAACCCTTTTATGAGAGTTGTTGTATATGAATACACAGTGATACTGTAGTAGGGACCAGGAGTACACTTCCATTCCTACCTATCCGTACTCACAAGCTTAACATTAGTGTCAATTAAGGCTGCATAGTGAGTCTAATATTTGTACCCACAGGACTGTTGTAATAAGCCTGTTCTTCCTTAGTGTGAATTCCCATACATCCTAAATTGGAGAACATCAGTCCTTTTTATAGGGCTACTGAAACCCCTATTTTGTTCTTCTGATGACATCTGCCCTGGGTTCCAGAGCCAGGGTGGATTCCTTGCTCCCATGCCTTCTCACCTGCATGCAGTAGATTCTTCAGTTTCACCTTTTGTGCGACACTTGTTGACCTCTTGGCAGCTCAAAGAGATAAGGTTTTTGAAATGTCATTTTCAAAAGTGTCTTGAAGATAGCAGAAGGTTTGTGGTGTTTCGTTGCAACGTCTTGAAGGTTGTTGATGTTTGGGCTAGGGTCATACTGTATCCTTCAACCGTTGCTCATGGTATCTCCAAGGAAATTAAGTGCAGGAGAATATACAACTCAAACAATTATTTTCTTAGTTTGCAACTGGTTCACAATTTTATTTTAGCGGTCATACAGATTAAGGGATTCTTCTTTTCCTTAAATAGTGACCCTCACTCTTAGTAGACTCCCTCCAGTCACTCCTAACTTGCACTGGACTTTATGGTTCTTCACGATGCCTCCAATCCATTGCGCTCCCTCACACTTATACTCAAAATGAACCGATCACTTTTCAGTATTTTTATATTTGTCTTGTATCTCGTACAGCCAGCAGATACTTAATCATTCAGGAGCTGGTGGAGGGAGAAATGAATGACTTCTGGTACTGCATACCGTGGATTCCCATCGCAAGAACGGCCAGTCTCTCCAGTGCCTTAATTATCATTAGTATGACGTTTGAACGTTGATGTGAATGAACATTAACATTCAATGCCTTTTCCAGCAGCAGAACAAAGTGGACTGTATCTCATGATCACTTGTTCAAGGATTCAATGCTCAGCCTACTGAGCTAACCTGACATTGCTTGCCCTTATACTTATACTTCTACACACTTATACATTTTTATTCTTTATGGATTGTAGCTGCCCAAACAGCTCAAGTGGTGATGCAAAATGAAGCAAAATATTTTCAAAGACCCCTAGCATATGCCAGGTTAGCTCAGTTGACTGAGAATTGGACCCTAAAATGAGAGATCATGAGATCAAGCCCCACAGGAATATTCTGCTGGAAGAGATCTTTAATGTCAGCATTGGCAACAATTGATTTTTCCTTCCTTTTTTTTAGATTCTTCTAATCAGAAGAATTTGATTGGAACCAGTCAAGCATGACTGAATTCTATTGAATCTTTCACAGTATATCTTTCATAGTTGGCTTGTTAGTCCATGGTTTCCTAAATAACACACATCTGGCAATTTTGTACAAAATTGACATCAAGGGTTTCAAAATCAGCACAAAATAAAGATGCCTCCAGTGGGAATCAAAATCTCAACACCAACCATCTATGGATTACAATTATAATACTTTACCTAGTCAGCCACAGAGATATGCTCCACTTCACTTTTTGGACTTAGAATCATTTCAATATTCAATAGAGCATGACTTTATAAGAGTCTGAAAATCTGAGGCTGTCAAGGAATGACAGATTGGCTGAGTGGGTACTCAGCTCGAGGGTTCCGTACCTGTCCTGACCTGGCTGGGGTAGGCCCTACCATCCCTATCAATTGACAAACAAACTGAAACTATTACCTTCTCCCATCCTTCGGATGTGGACGATAATAAAAGTGTAATAGAACTATGTCATTTTGTTAGAACGGCTGTTAACAACTCATGAGGCCATTTTAGTACGATCCGATGATACGGTTGTTGAACTAGATTATCAAATGTCCACCAATAGAATCCAGTTCTGCTGGATATTAACACCTATTTCTTTCCCCACATTTTCACGATTGTTTCAGATACAACATGGTGTTTCGGGTAATCAGATTTTCCTTGCAGGTCGTGTCCTTGAACCAGCATTTCCCCAAATTAACAGTGAATCCGCCACAACGATGACTGTTTCCGCACCAGATCTTACACGCTTCCAGATCATTACTCGGCAGCCCGTTTATGTCACCGAACCGGTTGCAGTCCTTGCCAGGGCGTGACGCAAAACGGGCGTCTACAACAATAAGTGGAAATCTACTTAAACGAAATAGGTCCGATGCAAAGTTTTCAGTCCCATACGTCTGTCCACGAGAGTGGGCGGGGAGGGAGGGAGGTTGTTCCTATCCCATGATCCACTGTAACAGGCAGGAAGGAGATATTATTTTCCAGTAGGAGGGATCAAGTGTGAAGAACTGCCAGGAAGGACCAGAAAGAAGGACTGGTAACGAAGGAGACCTCCCATCTTTCCAATAGGAAGGATCAGGTGGGAAAGACTAGCCAGGAAGGACCAGAATGAAGGAATACAAACTCAACAGCCCATCCAAGATTTAGCAGGGACCTCCTCTTCATCTCCTGGCAGGGAGACGATGTCAGCATGTCTTGGAATGTTAATTAGAGTCTCTCTTAAGATTATGTAGAAAAATAATGCTATGAAATCATACCACACATGTTTCCATAGTAACCATCCGTGCAGTGACATCTGGCGGACGTCCACACTGATTCACAGGTGGCGCCATTTTGACAGATTCCGGATTCCTCCAGACATTGGTTGTAATCTGTGAATGATAAAAATGCACATCCGTGAAAATAATCTCAATTTCTTTTTTACTTTTGGAGGATATAAGTCGATTTTGTGTTTTAGACTTCCGATGATGTCTCCTCTGGGTTTTGAAATTCCATCGTTTGTGACATCTGACACCTCTTGACTCCAAATTCTCTTTATCTTTTGTAAGTATGTAAAAAAACACCACCTGCGACAAACAGCACAGAAGCAGAGTCCACAATCATTTCATCCTCGTTGCTAAGGCCTCTAGTTAGTTGACATGTGTTACCAATAACATTAACTGCAAGGCAACCCTCCGTTTGAGAGCACAACAGTATACATTTCAAGTGTGATGACGTAGGTAATGACGTCATCACGCCTTCCAGCCTCCTGTGGGAATGACCCTTGTAAATTCTGTCAGTCAAATCTGAAAAAAAGAACTATTGCTGGAGACGTTTGTACGTATTTGTTTAATACCAATAATTGGTATTGGTGATAATATCACACATTATTAACTATAAACGAGAAAGTCCTCCTCCGTGAACGCAAGAGGCATACCACCCACCGCGTGCTGTCCTATCCCGGAGGGGGGTGTACCACATAATAGTCAGGGGGTACCCCATGCCAGCTTGGGGGGTGTACTCCATGCCAATGGGGGGTACCCCATCCCAGCCAGGTATACCCCATACTGGGTACCCCCTCCCCCAGGCTGGATCTGGCTTGGGTATTCCCCTCACCTCGGGTATCCCACCTGTGGACAGACACACACCTGTGATAACAGTACCTCCCTTCGTACTACGTATGAGAGCGGTAATTAGAACAGAATAAACATTACAGAAACTTACCACAGGAAATCCAAGGTACAACCCAACACAACACCGTCACAATAACCGTCAACTGAAAATGGATCAGCGATGACAGTGAGGTAACTATAACAGAAAACTTGGGTACAAAATTGGGTAGTTGTCTCGAAGATATTTATCATGGTTTCGGTAGATAATGACACAATTATCAGTATGAATGATAATTAAAATGTAAACTTTTAATATTTCTGTAAATCTAGCTTAAAAAATACAAGAGTCATGATCATGAACATAGGTCATTTCATAATCTGTTTTTTTTTTTTTTACAAAATATGGGAATATGTTAAATGTACTTCAAAATTGGTGATTGTATCAGTATCTACTGAAGTCCTAATATTTTCTGGACAAATAATCAATTTAACTATTTTTAATTCAACCCGAAATCATCACTTTTAATGTTTATTTCATTATTAACTTGATTTTGAAGATCTTCTTTCTTGGTGGGAATTTAAAACATGTTTACAGTGAACAAACAGGAAAGCGAAAGTGATTCCAAAGTATTAAAAAAAAGTTGTCTCCTTTGTAACTATAACACCATTCGTAAGTCATATTACTATGAATACGTATTTCAAGTGAATTCGCCTTCGCTTTTTTCATTCAGTGTGAATAAGACATAAGAGAAGATCACCTGTGCTGCTGTTTCTATACATCTGGTCATCCTCAGGTGAGTGAAGAAAATCACTGCTCCCTGTTAAGTGAAGAAAACCAACTTATTTGAAAAATGTCAAAGAACAGTAGTACCTTCTTGCTTTCTCTAGTTTTGCTCCTGTTCATGCAGAAAACAGCCGGTCTCGAAAGTACTTAACGGGAAAGGAAACCAACTTTACGTTGTGGATAATTTCAAAGCAAAGGTGGCATCTACTCGTGTCTATTTTGCTGTGTATAACATTTAATAAAAGTTTATTTCAGTAACTCAAAATAGGCTGCATACAATAAAAATCTCTAACACAGTCACCAACATAGTAAAGTGTCTTGACAAAACCTGCTTTGAAGTTGGCAAGTGACCCATTCTAAAGTGATAAAAAGATCCTAGTTTGTACAACACTAATTTACCTTCACAATCTCTGCGACTATTATTAATTACTAATTAAATTATTAATGATGTTCCGGACATAAAATTAATATCATTTCTAATGATCAAAAACACATTGAATTAAAGTGACTATGACTCATCAAAACTTTCTAATTCAGTTGCTAATTAGAAAATATCAAGGAGTGAACAATTTCACTAGGTGACTCATACCTCGCGTCTCGCGTGCAAAAGGCACCTAGCGTACCTCGCATACAAAAGGCACCTTGCATACCTCGCATCTCACATACAAAGGCACCTCGCATTCCTCGTGCACAAAAGGCACCTCACATACCTCGCATCTCACGTACAAAAGGCACCTCACGTCTCACGTACAAAAGGCACCTCACATACAAAAGGCACCTCATGTACAAAAGGCACCTCACATACAAAAGGCACCTCGCATACAAAAGGCACCTCACATGAATGACCCCCCAACCCAACCCCCTCCCCCCACTGCCCCCTCCCACCTTCCGTTTCAAGGTTCGTTTCAATCGCACCTCGCATGTGGTCCCCTCCACACAAAAATAATATCTTTCACCTCGCGTCCAAAAAATTCCCAAAAAAAACCGTGCAGCAACCCCAATTCCATCAATAAGGTACCTCTACGAGTCACCAACAAATAGATAGAAAATTACTTACCTGTATCAGGTTTTCCAATTCAGTTTTAGACATTTTATTATCATTATCTAAATCTGCTGCCTCGAACACCGTTTGAATTACTTCATCTGCAATAGTACTTAAAGATTAGCATGTCCAGAAACTAGGTATAAAATGACGTTGCGTCCTTGACCCAATTGGTGGCGTGTGCAAAATGACGTCATGGCAACATTCTGTGTAAACAAATTCAAACCAATGAATGCAGCTTAAAGTAGGCCTGCTTACCATAAAACTGCCAAAGGCCCTTAACATCTTAACATCCCATAATGTTAGGGACTATCGACTCAACCACTAAGGTGACTCTAACGAGCCACCAAGAAGCATGAAATCCCTACAGCCTATCTCTTTACCTATTTTTACAGAGTTAGGAGTCATGGCCCCCTGGATCCAATATATTTACTAAAAATTTAAAGACAAATGCAAAATGTGTACTCCATCACCTACCTGTTAATTGATCACCATGTGCGGAGATAAACGAGACAGTTATCAATAACAAGAGAACAAACTTTATACTGGACATTTTTAAAATGTCCAAAAACGAACAATAGCTATGGTAATGTAATACAACATCCCTCTTTTTGTTCATTTATATTAAATGCCAAAGTTTTGATTTATGAACTATTAAGATATAATTGGCCACGATACATATGAAGATATGCGATTAAAAAAGAGTTAAAAATAGCAAATTCAATGCGTACAGGAGTGTCCGTAACGTTGCACTTGGAATTTCATGCTACTCAACAAAAATGGGAAAGGGATTGCCCTGAACAACGCGGGTACGGAAGTCACTTGACGCATGGAATAAAACTGACATGAAATTACTTTCGAGAATATGATCGTGAGCTGTGGATTTTTTAAACTGGATTTAGATGTCGCATGTGTAGATTGGCAAATTTAAAGCATGTACAATATTGAACATACGTACACATGGCACATATATTTGGTTTTATTACCACCTACGTACGAAGTACGTAGAATGGTAATGTTTTCACAGGTGTCTGTCCGTCCATAGAGGGGTGTTGGTGGGGTACCCCAGTCTCAGGTCCCATGTCCCTTCTGCGGTACCCAGTCTCAGGTCCCAGATCCCTTCCAGAGGGGATAGCCCTGGACAGGATAGTGGTACCCCACAAAGGACAGGTGTACCCCCAGGCAAGACGAGGGTACCCCTGGACATGACAGAGGTACCCCCAGACAGGACAGGGGTAGCCAGGAAAGGGGGACCCCAAGAAAGGAGGGGGGTACCCAACCCCCCCCCCCCCCCCCACCGCTCGCTCTCCCGACAGGATACACTGCGGACAGTACACCTCTTGCGATTACGCAGAAAAACTTTCTTGGTGAACATTTTATTCAGGTATGCAGTTAATTAAATTCTCTGCACCGAATGGGAATGGAAGAATACGAAAAATATATAATCCCGTCTCAAATTTCATAATCAATCATTGGAAGACTAAAGAGAATTAACTTGTGCCATAAGAGACAAATACGTTTCAAAAGACATTCTGAAAAACCATTCAGAAAGTTACATTTCCAGTTGGTATTTTTGTAACAAGAACAGGGTATACAATTTCGCATATTTACAACTTTACACGTCAAGTTAAATAATATATATGTTTGACATATCAAATAGAGTTTATATTTGCTATTGTATGGCATCTATTAACAGCTATTCATCCATTATTGCAAATACAGATTGTGTTTTATTGTTTTTGCCATAGAATCGATGCATTTATTATAACTGGTTAATTGCGCTTCACATTCCCCTGCCACAGTCGTAAAAAGCGATTTAGGTCCATGCAAATTGCTGTTGGATCGGTAGCAGATCCAGGGCTTCCTAAAACATTACAAGCTTTTTTGGGGTGCGCGGTAATGGGGGGAAGTCAGGGTAACTAGCGTCTTCTTCTGTTAAAATTCAGCTGTTGTGGCCACATAAGCAGTGGGGTCAATGCAGCAGAACGCATACAAACTAAAAATTGCATGTGAAGTTGATTACCATTGGCTCTAATGGGCCGTACATGAAGAGGAAAAGTTCCAATTTAACTCCATCAACATCCATCTGATGGAAAGGCATCTGATATGTCTCTTGATATGGTTATATTAGGACGGTTCCATTTATGTTTGACATACCAATATCTGCATGTGTGTGATCATCTCAGCAGTCTGTATTGATAACTCTAATGCATTGGTGAGGTATCTGTACAGTGGTAGTTTATTGTAGTACTTCTGTTCATAGTTACAGGTTCTTCATGCAATACATAAAATCATGCCCAACTGGGCTAACGAGTAGCTTAAGTAACAAATATCACAGTTAGTGGTGCACCCTGGTGGGGGGCACTCAGTGGGTAGGTCACTCAACCATGACTGTTGCCCACTTTGGTCACTTCACGTGCTTGGGATTATGGCTGCTCGGTATTTAGGTATGATACACTGGGGTCACTCAGTGCTTCCGGATTCTGGCTATGACAGCATCGCTAAAACTTTTTTAATGCATTTTGTTCAGAAGACCTAAATCTTTTATGTGGTGCATTTATTTTTTGATTTTACTCATTTATAGTAAAGATGTGAGTGTTTCCTTTTGAAGTTGATTTTTTACTATATTTTTATCTGTCTTTTAAGTATTTGTTCTATGTTTTCCCTAATAATTCAGTTCTAAAATATGCCTAAACAGTAATCATTTCTATGTATTATTTTTTTTCAAATATTTACATTTTTAAAATTATATTTAGTTTTTTCAAAACTTTTCAAAAAGTAAAAATTTAAAAATTGATTGCAGATGAGGTCAGTTAAAGACAATTAATGTTATAATTGCCTAATTGGACCTACATGTACTGATAGTTTAAGGTTTAAGCTGCAAAGGTCAGCAGCTTTGCTGGAAAGCTGAGTGCAGCTTCACAAAAGAAAGCATGTTGCACAGCTTTACCAGTTGATGTGTGTGCTTCACAGAGAGAACTTGTACTTAGAATTGTGTGCTGAGAGAAATAAAACTTTAAAATTGAACAACAAACAGTTTCTTTCTTTTCACATAGATTTATTAAATATAAATCTGAATAGACTCTGGAATCCAGATATAACATTAATCGTAAATCAATTTCAGTCAATTTGAATTAAGTTCATTAAGTATTAATGAAGTTGATTGAACTTGAATGAGGTATATCATCATTCATCTGCATTCATTTTGGCTCATTTGTGCTCTGTTTATATTATGCGATCTGCCGCGCTGAACCCCCTGATAAGGTCATGCAAAAAAGGGTGTGTTTGGACTAAAGCATTTCTATTGAGCCCAATCTATTTGTTTACCTTGCAGAGGCACCATCTATGAAAAGAAGCAATTCATAGGAATAACTAGTAATGAATAGGGATCGTACTTGTCGACGGTCGGTCCATCGCGGTCCTGCCATGGTGAAACCACGGTGGACCGACCGTCGCCAAGTATGATCAGGTCAAGACAAAGATGACGTTGGCTGCCATTTTGATCTCTTGTGTATTGTTGGTGAGTTTCTGAATCCGCTACTTTGATAGAATGTCAAATGTTCCTTTCATAATGGAAACGCAGTTTTTGTTACTAAAACAATAACGGAAAATTTCATCTTTTATTCATATTTACACTTCTAATAAAAATAGACATACATTTCATGCTGTTGAAATTGTATTTTTCCTGTTCCCTGGCTTTCTCTTATTTCCTGGACATCAGAGTCTTGAATTCTGTAAAAAGGAGAGGAAATGATCTTAATTCTGTCTATCGAATAATCGTCATCACGCAACCAATCGATATAGATCTAGGATGATTTGTCTAAGGGCCCGTTCACACTGTGCGTTTTTCTGATTGCGACTGCGATTTTTCTTACTGCAATGAATAGGTTATACAGGACTTGGTGAAAGTGTTCACACTATGCAACTGCAACAACATTATCAACTTCCATGTAGCCCATTATAAGCAAAAACAAATCGCAGTCGTAAACAGAAAAAACGTACAGTGTGAACGAGCTTTAAATGGAACAGAAATTCAACACACGGAAAGATCACTGCATGGCATGGGGTTAATTCAAAGGTTTTCTTTGTTACCTGTACCTTCCTGGCACCGATGCAGAGTGCTGGTTTCTTACCCAAGAGATAGTAGGTTCAAATACCATTTTTATAAAAATATTTTACAAATTCTGTGGATTCTACAGAATTTAATTAGCTAAAACTCGATTTTGTGGACGGAAAGAAAATACCTAGCGATTATTCTTTTGACATGCGATGTGTCTGTGGGAAAATATTTCCAGCATTTACAAATGTTTGTGAAAGTCCAGTGTCATGTCTCAAACATTAAAATTTTGAGGTAGTTAAGTTGTATGTGTCTTTTCTAAAAAAAATAACGTTGAATTTGTTTGAACAATGAGAAAGTGTCCTTGTCTTTGTCCGTGGCAAGCGCCCCTCATATTTCAATGCAGGCGAGATGTAAAATTTATCAGTTTGATATTACGTAAAAGTTTGAGTTTACTGACCACTAGTAAAATCCCACAATTTCCACCCATTTATTTGTTCTTTTCAACCAAAAGCTGGCTGTCATGTGAAATCATCGATTAATTCGAAATTATGTGTACATCAATAAAACCTTGAATCCCAGCTGCTCACTTTAATATCTTTTTTGGGGGGGGGGCATCGTTCGTGGAAATGACTTTAAAGGATAGGAAAACACTACTTCCATTTTGCCGCACAATGAAATGAAAGACTGAAAGTTTATTTTTTGTTTTTACCTGAGAAGTTCACTTTATTGTCGTGGTTTTTATCAACGTGACACATCGCTGACTTAATTTGTGCATCGCTAAAATTGGCTCCCTGCTTCTTCTGCAAATATTCGAAACGTGTTTGCTAATTTCTACTAAGCAGTTAATATATATTGAGATAGCTAAATATGAAACTTCTCAAACTAGAAATAGGACACTCAGGAAGGAAGTTTCAAGTGGAAAACGCCTGCTGCTGAAACGAACCTGTTTCCTTGTCTTCAAATTTGAAGAAACATTTATTATCAATCTTAAGCACCCTGAGTAGAAAATCCGTGTGATTTCAATTAAAGAGCACATTTGACTCAAAAATAATATTGCATAATTATATTTTGTATGAGGAGATCTGACCAAAATCGGAATTTTTCAGTGTACAAAAGAACTCATCTGATTTTCACAGATTTTCCAACAGGAAGTGGGTCGTGGGTATATACAGTGTTGGAAATCTGCAAATATCAGATGCATCACTGAGTCAACTGGAAAAATTCCAACGTAGGTGGGATCTCCTTGTCAATAAATATAATGGTGTCATATTATTTGTGGGTCAAATGTGTTCTTAAAATATTTAAGCTTCAAAAATATTGTCTCACAGACAACCATTGTAAAAACCCAAGTTTTCTGATCTCAAAATCATATGGTTGTGTGTACGAACTTTACTTAGGGGTGATTAAGAGCAATTATGAATGCTTCATCAGATTTGAAGACAAGGAACCAGATTTCAGCAGCATATTTTTTCCACAGTATATTTTTCCAGGTGAAAGTATACATTTAGACATGAAACTCTTCCTGCGTGAACGCAAAAGGCATACCGCCCGCTGCATAGCAAGTGTTTGCTATGCTCTCCTATCCCAGCTGGGGGGTGTACCCCGGCTGAGTACCCCCCTGCTGAGTACCCCCAGCTGAGAACCCCCTGGCTGCATACCCCCTGGCTGAGTACCCCCGCCATACAAGTCAACTGAGTACCCCCCCCCCGCCCTGTGGACAAACAGACTCACGCCTGTGAAAACATTACCTTCCCGTCGTGCTACGTACGCGGGTAGTAATTATGAACACAAAGTGGAAAATTATCTACCACCATAGTGCTGAATTCATTCGCATCCAGGTTACCATCGCCATTTTTATCAAGTTGACTGAAAGTTTTCCTCAAAGTGGCATCCGAATCTAAAACAATGAAATATGCAATGCACTTTCAGTCGCTCCGAGTGAGAAGTGCCACACTGACCACTCAACCCAGAAATACACCTCGCACTGTTCAACTGGTTAAGTACTATTCCCGTGGTATAAATTTCTTAAAATGTTGATCTTCGCATCACCAATTTGCATGAACCATTCCACATTTGACTGAACTGCTTATTAGAAAACATGATAAAAAATAACAAAAAATCATCACTAAATTTATTTTCAAATGAATAATCTTAGTCAGAAATTTTGAAAATTAGTAACACAGAAACTGGTTACTGATTCTGGCAGATTTTTGTTTGCGAATAACTCCACACACGAATATTTTGATATTACTCTAATATTTCAGTGTTAAAAATCTTCAACATTCTTGGCAACGAGCTTGAACATAAAACATGAACGAGCACAAGAAAATTCTTACTTTTTGGATGTCAAAAGATACTGATCTAGGTTTACACTAGTGAACTATTAACATTTTTTAAAATTATATTTTCAATTTTCTTCAAATAAACAATACATTTATTCTTCAAATAATGGTGTACAATTATTCACTATAGTGAGAAGTTTCGAACTAGGTTTCAATTCTCTTTCAGTGTAACAGATCCCTTTCCACAAGATTCTTGAAAAGTTCTAGTCAGTATATTTGTTACTTCCGGCAAAATCCATCAGTATCCCAGCCATTCTTTATTATTTGAAAAAAATCAAAACCTTGTTCAAATCTAATTAGGTAAAACCTAGATCAGTATCTTATGACATCTGAAAATTAGGGTGTTGAAAGTTATCAAAACTTACGTGCATTTGTCAGTTCCACCAACAAGACAATGCAGACAAGAAGCAAAATGTATATTCTGGACATTTTGACGCTAGGGAGATTTAGGTTTTTGATAAAACTTTTATCACATAAGTAATGTTGCACAATGAAACAAAAGACTTGACTCTTGTTTTTGCCTCCACCCAGGATGATTGGGCATCCGGAATATATATATTTCATAATAATCCAGTGTATTACCGGATTGCCATGTCATTATGAATTCAATTGACTTTGCAATTACTAGGTCAGACAGTACTATATTGTTTTCACTTTTGTTTCCAAAAATGATTTGGAGAGGAGATGTATCTGTTTCGAATGAGAAAATGAAATGAAGTAATAAATTATTTTTTATTCCTGTGGAATTTGAACAATTTAACTTTACATTTAACACAATGTTTCAAAAATAATTTCAACATAATTTTACAGAATGTAATTGTTTAATATGTCCGTTTCTAATTAGATTTTCGATAGAATAAACTCATCCTTTGGACAATGCGGCCTGTTTTTGCCTGTTGACCTTTGTAATTCCCTCAAGGTGAACTGTCGTTGTGCATTCATAAATTGTCGAAATTCTACAATAAATCACCAATCTTTAATACATATTTTCAGTGGTGACCTCTGAAGTTCATCGAGGGGCTACAATTGCTCATGTGGAAAAATAATCTGGATACATCAATTGTTGTGTCTCATGGAGTGACAATGACTATTTTAACATGTAACTTCAGAGATCACTTCAGTGAGAAAGGAAGTTCATGAGATGTATATACTTATAAATACTGAAATGTTTGAGAAGACATAAAAGTGGAACCAGTCAGACCTCCCTCAGAATAAGAGTACGACAGAATTAGATCAAATTTCGTTTTTGGACATTATGGATTTGCAATGGGTTAGTTGATGACCACATGGCTATTTGTTTTGTTTAATTAGCATATCTAAATCTTTTGGACCATCTTGATACTTTCCCCAGAACACATATAGGTTATTTCTGGAAAGTAGTGAACTGTAAACTTAACAAGTAAATATGTATGATACATATGTAATACACAAATGTTAGCTTTCCTTGAATATAGTGAAGCAATTGCTTTGTTGAGCCAAGATTCAGTGTCAGTTAGAAATCACAGTCAATTATTGCATTTGCCTTTGCAATGGTTTTGTGCAAAACAAAGGATTTAAGAAGACAGATTGGCATCATATCCAAAATAACTATGGTCAAACATTAAATAATACCCACAAAATATATGGGTACTAATTGAACAGTGTCAGCAGTGTCATAGATTCCCCAGACGTGTGTCTCCCCTCCAATAAGTAACTACAAGGGTTTTTCCTACCTTTTCTAGGATTTCAAATGGGCAGACCTAGCTTCTGCAGCAGTGGGCTCTTCTGTGTATCATACAGGGATTGTTACCTCATTTTCCACATGTGCAAAAGTACCTCCCAGAATTGCTGATTGGTTGGCCCCATGTCAAGTGATCAAATATGTAATCAATTACTATGTTGTCATGACCAGATTATAGATCATGGCACAATGCTAGAAAGAGATTCTATTTCCAAAAGTACCCATAGGGATGGCAGCAATTGCTGGTCACCCTTTGGCACACACTGCTGGTCTCTCCCTCACCATAATTTTCACAATATTGGATATTTTGTTTGTTACCCTCTATCAACATCATGGCCAGTGGGTGTCAACTATAATTTTTCACAATAATGATTAGCCCAAGCAACTGTTTCATATTTACTTATGATTTAATAATGTTCAAATCTCCTACTTGAAGCTCAATAATTGCAACAATGAGTTTAAAGTTTATCCATCTCAATCAACTTTAATTTCAGACGGCACTGATTTAAGGTTAATTTCTAGTAATTATCAGATGTGATCAGATAATTTTCAACAACTTGAAAAGAGAATTAGTTTGCATGGTTACGATTGAGAACTAGTTGTATCGCCAATTTAAGTATACCTGAAAAATTAAGTTTTCCATCACCATCTTTGTCATATTCTGCAATAACATTCTGTATATCTTGGTCTGTAGGAGTTGATTCTGTCTGTAATGTGAGAAGTTAGTCTACTGTCTTACTGCACGGAAAAAGGATCATGCCAAAACATAACAAGATTTTCAATTAAATCGCACATTGGTTTAAATGAAAAGAGATTAGACTGTCATGCTAGTGACAAAGAGGCTGGACTCCGAGCAGAATCCGAGAGATTTATAACATGCATCGCCAGCAATTTAAACTCGAAAAAAGGACTAATATCCAAACTCCCGTCCCTCCACACGCACAAACAACGTCTTACACTACCTTTATCGTTTCTTCATTAGGATATGCCATTATTTTGAGGCATTAATCCATCACCTGTGTTCTTACTGATAACTTTTTTATTTAGCTCAAGTATTTGTATCTATCATATTGCTAAGTTTAAACATACTAATGCAGCCTTCAACTCGTCGAGTGTGAGTTTTCCATCAAGATCTGCGTCTAAGTACTTGAAAGCTCCTTTTAGCTGCTTGTCGTTGTCTGCAAGACAAAAAACAATGTGCGATTTAAGTTTAAAGTCGGTGAACGTGAAAGGCTTCTACATCTGCCTGAATAAGCAGGTGGGAAAAGTGATTGGTCACCATGTAGAAACAAAGTGTTTAGCAAATGTTACACTCCATTCAGAGAGTAGTGTGAAGATTCCACCACACCGAGATGACACAACATGCAAGTGGGGGATTTACCCTGGTAGATCTATGGACACCTGCTGCAGATGCCATCAAGTCCCAACAGGGGGCTATTAGTGGTTTCACAGAAGGACTGATGAGCTATAATTTGCCTATAATTTTCACCAAACTCAATTCATAAACTTTCATAGATTATTTAATTATTTTACAGAGGTAGGAAAGATGTGCCCGAATGAATTTCAGTGCATTCTGTTTAGTAAGAATAAAACAGAACCCAATTAAGCCCATGCAAGTCAGGAAACACAAACCAAATGTTCACCAATTTCAGTCAGTCAAGGCATAGCTAGGGCTGCTACCAGGACACTACCAGACTGCTACCAGGTACAAACTAAACCAAAGTACTGATGAATACTGAATCACTGTTGTGTATTGCAATACCTAGGGATTTTGATATCTTTTTCACTTTCCAAGGAAACAGGCTATCCTGCACAAATGAGCGATTCCAGCCTCATTGCCAACCTGTCCCAGATTGGCCACCAAAATGTAATGGTTTTGGTTCCCTTGTCTGCTTACTCAGTTTCAGAACCTTTAGGGAGTCAATGGTTGGCTGGAGTTCATACAAAAATTTAGAGGTGCTTTTGGCTGGCTGGCCCACGTCTTTTCTGAATTCCTGGACTTTGTTCATTTGGCAATTACAAAATATCATTAATCCCATGTTTCAGGTGTATAAAGAAATTCACCCCCCCCCCCCCGCCAAACCTATTTGAGTGCAAAATTATTATTTTAGATAAAATCTAAATGATAAAAGAAATATCAATTATTCAAAAGAATCTTTAAAAAAATTTACTCACAAGTTGCAACACAAAATGTCGCCATTAATAACACCAAGTAAATTGTGGTCATTCTGCAGCTGTGAAGTTCTTGGCAATTTGTACTTTTTGTTGTAATGTATTTTAGCACATATCCGGTGGTTTTAGTGAAATATTGTCACATTTTGCCATTCCCATATATTTAACATTACGCTGGGTATTGGATGGTTTTGGATGTTCCTGTGGATAAAACATTTAGTCCTGATGAAAACAATGAATACAAAGCATATTAAATGGTCAAATAGGTTGTAATTACTTAATTACCATCTAATTGAATTAATTATGCACGCACTTTTGTGTTTGTGATGACTGAGTCTTTGCGAAAGTATTCCGGCATCATGTGGAGAAAAGTGTGCAAACGTATTATTAACCAAAAAGAGTTATGAAATTTGGAGAAAATATTGTGGGTACTACTTTATTTTAATGTTTCAAGAATACAATGATCTTGCTTAAAAATTGAATTCACGTTCGGGATTTCCATAACTTTACCCAAGGAAAAGAGGAATTAAAGAAAGAAAGATAGCAATGTAATAGAAATTTTGATTTGTGATATGGCAGATCTAGAAGTGAATTTCTACACCCTACTTTCATAGGTTTTTTAAAATATAGAATTTAAATGTAAGAGTTAATTAATATTTTCAGTAGCTGCTAGATTGTGGGTTCATTGTCAAATAATTAACACAAACAACAGCAAGAAGTAGAAATCAACTTAAAGATCTGTCAGATCGGACAGATCTGTCAGAAATGCCTATTGTGAAAAACTAGATTGTCAATGCAATGAATAGAACAAAAGAAACCAGCAGTAGATTTGTAGAATAATCCACTGAAAACTGAATAGATGCAGTACGCAACCGTTGTGTAAATCCGAAATTTTATGTCGACATGTCAAGCGGTTTGACAAAAGAGAACAAGACACTGTTGTAATACTGTCTTCACAACTGGAATTTATGCAATACACTACAAAAAAACAAAGGTAATAGATCTATGGGGCAATTATATCAGGAACTTCTTCGGGGTATTCATTAATTTCTTAAATTCTGAAAAATGAGACAAAAATTAATCCACAAAACAGAAAAGATTCACGAACATTTAACACTACATACTGTCAGCTCTACATATGAAGTTTTGTACTTCTACAAAAAGAAATCATTTCAATTAAATCGAGAAACACATGTGTGATGAATAAAATATGGCCAAGTTCTTATGAGTGTGTATGTTGTGTTACCGGCGAAGCTTAGCTCTTTGTCTGCATTATCATCATAAGCATCTATGGCGGTTTGCAGCTGTTCTTCTGTTAGTTGAGAATCTGTCTTCGCCTATTGACTTGAGAAAAAAATGGAACAATACTGACACTAAAATCGGCACTGAAGGATACCACTAACGTTATTGCAACATTTTAAAAACATGTTCACAAGAATAGGCTATGCTTTAAATTCAATTCACTTTCGCTGTGATGGGAGTCAATCAAATATTAGTAGTATTAACAATGATGCCACAATGGACGATTCAGTTGTTAAATTTTATGTCCGAATGTTGAAACAAGGAAATATTGTCTTTTTGACCACAACCACCACCAAGATGATGATGATGATGATACATACCACGATAACTTGGAATTCCTTTGCCGCAAGTTTTCCATCCCTATTTGTATCCAAATGATTAAACGCACTTTTCAGAGACTTATCTTCGTCTGGAGGAAACAATAAGCGATATACTGAGGAATTAGTATTATCTTTCCATTTTGTTAAGTTCAACTGCGAAAGCAGAATTTTGTTGGCACTCGAGTTTTTTCAAAAGTCTTGTCTAATTAGATGAATTGGACAAAAAGAAATTTTACAAAAGTGGGGTTCAAGTCCAGGACTTCCTGCTTATATTCCAACTGCTTTAACCATTACACCACAGAGTCAACTGTGCTTGTGGGGAACTTTAAAAAGCACCT
>JBCAUG010155955.1:0-20352 GCA_038406175.1 Haplosyllis leylae | reverse complement strand
CAATTGCTACCACTTCCATCTCATTTGGTCCATTGGTTAATGCTGTAGGCTATGAGGGGGTTGAGTAGGAATACAATACCACATGTCAGATGGTGATTGGTTGTACTCATCATGCGATTTGCTGATTGGCTACCGGGATTGTGCACGTGCCGTCTTTGCACTAATTGGATGTTGGTTTGAGGAGATAACAGGGTGCGTGTGATCTTCACGTGATCAGAGCGTGATTCAGGCATGATCCACACAAGGGTTTTGGCAGGAAAGCATGAGGAGATGTTTGAGGCACGGAATGACGCTCTTTTGGCCATCGGAAGCCACATACAGTTGCGGTTTCGCTCCTCTCCTCAGACTTTGCGAAAGAGATAAATCTCAACCTGTTACACGATGATTGACATGTTTATTCTTTGTTACAGGAATAAAAAGGAAACGATCACGGTATGTGGTGTGGCGCTCCATTTTTTAGACGGGATTCTTACCGCACTTTGTACGTTCGTCATTCGGTCTACTAGACTCGGAATCACACACTTGGTCACAGGTTGCTGAGTCACCAACTTCCGGTTTAGTCATGTTTCCGGTACACAGAGTGCAGCTATCACTTCCGGTTCCAAAATATCCAGCGTTACATACTACAAGATCAGAAAAATAGGATCCAATTGATTTCACTTTACCTTTCTCAGTGGATTATTTGAAGTAATTGAAATTCTTAACTGCTAATGCATTTTTATTCCACTCAAAATGTCGGCATCTATTCATGTTTAAGATCACAACCTTACTAACCTTACACAACCTTACTAAAGAAACTCACCACAAGCTGTGGGAACGGCATTGGACACAGTCGTCGTCCCATCACATGTTGCTTCACAACTTGTATCATTTCCTGCTGACGCCTTGATTCTCTTTTCAGGGCACATGGTGCATGAATTTCCATCCTTGAGATATCCAGCATCACAGACTAAAAAAAGAAAATAACACAAGAAAGTCCTCCTGCGTGAACGTAAGAGGCATACCGACCGCCGCGAGGCATGTGCTCGCTTGTCTTGTCCTATCCCGGGTGGGGGGAGGGGGTACCCGGTCTGAGTACCCCCTCGCCTGAGTACCCCCCCCAGCTGAGTACAGTACCCCCAGGCTGAGTACCCTTCCGACTGTGGGACTGAGTACCCCCCGCCCGGGTATGGGACTGAGTACTGCCCCCAGCCAGACCCTCACAGACCACCCTGTCTATGTGTATGATCTGAGTACCCCGCCCCCGCCTCTGGACAGACAGACACCTGTGAAAACAGTACCTTACCGTCGTACTACGTACGCGGTCGGTAAAAAACTATCATTCCACGGTGATTCCAGAACTTGCAGCAGCATGGCAGCCAGTCGCGTTCCCGCACAGTAAGCGGACGCTTCCCAACAGTTAAACATCCTAAAAATCCTGCAATCATTAAGTGTCAAAATACAGAAGTTGAGGGTAAAATCTAGCAAATAATCATTCCCTGATATTTAACTACCCTTACCCCATCCAAATCAGTCACTATTCATTATGTTCCCGTCAAGTTCATCCCACCACTCGATGATGTTTAACCACACTTACCACATGCAGACCTGAGATCGTTCATTACACTAGTCATGTCATCACTCCTTGATATTTAACTACATTTACCCATCCAGATCAGTCACTGTTTAGTATATTTGTCATCTCATCATCTCCTTTATATCTAACCACACTCACTTGGGTTTTCCCTTAATGGTGGGTTAGGTCATTAAACAAATTTGTTAAATTATATAACACAATTCAAAATGGTGGTCGTCAATAATGGTAATCAATCCAAATGGGCAATGGTAAATTTGCTATGGCTAGTTTTTTAGCATCTATTACTGGACATAGTGAATTTACTGTTGTTCGTTTGGACTGATTACTATTATTGACTACCTCTAGTTTGAATTGCATTTAACTAATTTAAAAAATTTGTTAAATGACCTAACCTACAATTAAGAGAAAACTCGAGTAGACTCAGATCAGTTACTGTTCAGTACGACTTGTCATTCAATTCACCTGATATGTTATTCATACTTACCACATCCTGTTTGGTCACTATTCGGAACGGTATTTGCCCCGTCGCAGTCTACGCACAGGGACTGTGAGTTTCCAGAGATGGACTTGGCTTTGCTTGCGGGACAGGGTACGCATGTTTTTATTCTATTACAGTAAGCGAGACCTCGGTCTCCTTCCCCCTAGTAGTTTCCTGGACCACATACTACAACATAAAAAGCAACACGTAGTTCTGCGACCACACTTCAGCAAGGATAAGAATGGCTTATTCACTCTGCACGCAAAAGATTCAGGCAAAGAAAGATCAGGGAAATACCAGTTTCCTTTCTCTGTCTCGTAGCAGTGTGAATATTTCTGTACAGTTTATTGCTCCCAGTTCCACTCCCTATACATGTCCCATTCCCATTCCCGTGCAGCGTGAATAAGCTAAGGTTGGTTCTTTTAATGTTTTCATAGGTGTCTGTCTGTTAACAGTGGGGGTACTCAGCCGGGGGGGGTACTCAGTCGAGTTGGGGGAGGGGGGTAATCAGTCCAGCCACAGGGGGGTACTCAGTCCAGCTGGGGGGCATATTCAGTCCAGGCGGGGGAGGGGGAATCAGCCAGCTGAGTACCCCCCCCCCCGTAATAGGACGACAGAGCCGGCACGTGCTATACCGCGGTCGGTATGCCTCTTGCGTTCACGCAGGAGGACTTTCTTGTTTCTTTTAAAATTACATCTTGAAATAATAACTTTAACGATTGAACAAGATAAAACATTTTTCATTCAACATTTCCGACTTAATAAGAAATCAAACTTTGTTGTTTGGAGAAACAATCAACAGACCAGGTAATTCACAGACGTAGTCAGACTTTGTATTGTGTGGTACCGTCTTCCAAGTGTAATCGGACTGAATACAGACACGGTAGAGACGGACGGTACTGCTAGGGGTCAATGGGTGACCTGGAAAGAAAGAACAGGGGGTGGATCCAGATTTTGTTTGCATTCTGAATCTTTTAGAAAGTTATCCTTAGTTATTGACGTGTTAAGTTCTGTTTACACGTAACGTGTGCGTGCCTGTTTTGCAGCAATGTCAACGTCAACTTAAAATTGCGTCAATGGTTGATGCAGAGAATTGGTCTGAACCCATTCTCTGCATTTGCGTTTGTGTCACCATTGACTCAATGTTAAAGTTGATGTTGACGTTGACGCAAAAGGGGCACGCACACTTTACGTGTAAACAAGCTTTAAGAGACTGTTTTAAGAGGCACTATTCCCCACTGAAAACAACTGGCATTAAATTTACAATTGTATTTGATCTCATTAGAATTGCATCTTTGGTCTATAATTATGGATCCATAAACGATAAACCAAGAGAAGCAACAAGATCAAAGCTTACAATCAATTTCAACTGCCGTCTCCGTGTCCGTTTATTTGTATGAATTATCAAAGTACACAATTGTTGAAGAAACAAAGACAGACTAGATTCACATATATAAAGTCAAAATAATTTGTACTAAATAGGAACAAAAATATGAATCGGCACCAAATCATCAAATAGAGACATGCTCTCTTATCAATTATGGCACATTGCTGACATAAAACTAAAATGTCCTCCTGCGTGAACGCAAGAGGCATACCGCCCGCCGCGCAGCAAGTGCTCCCTCTGCTGTCCTACCCCGGGGGGGGGGGGGGTACCTCAGATGAGTGCGGGTACCCCAGCTGGCTGGACATGGCTCAGGTACCCCTCTGGACCTGGCTTGGGTACCACCCTGGACCTGGCTTGGGTACCCCCTTGACTGGACCTGGCTTGGGTACCTCCTCCCCCCAATTTGGCCTGGGTACCCCCCAGACCTGGCTCAGGTGCCCCCTAGACCTGGCTCAGGTAACCCCTCTCCCCGGCTGGACCTGGCTCGGGTACCCCCCCCCACTGGACCTGGCTCGGGTACTCCCCCTGGTCTTGACGTGGGTACCCCCACCCCTGGCTGTGGGCCTGAGTACACCTCCCTGGCTGTGGGCCTGAGTACTCCCCCTCCCCCAGGCTGTGGGACCCTCCAGCTATGTGTCTGATCTGAGTACCCCCCCCCTGTGGACGGACAAACACCTGTAAAAACATAGCTCTCCCGTCGTACTACGTACGCCGGCGGTAACAATCGTACCTTGTATAAAGTTGGTGAATGAGCCAGCTACAAGTGGACCATTGGTTTCTGCTCGATTATAATGTTAGGAGGTATCTCGATCCATCGCAACTGCAACTGAGAGTTCCAAGTTGAGGCTCCAATCCACGCACATCTGCCTGACGGGATGTTACTGAAGCCAAATTGTTACCAAAATGACGCCATGAACAAAGTTCAAACGGTGTCTCGTGACGTTCTTAGATCTAAATGATGTCATGGCAGAATTGTGTGTAAACAAATTCCAACCAATGACTGCAGGTTAAAGAAGGCCTGCCTAATTATCATAAAACAGCCAAAGGCTCATGTTAAGGGCTAGGACAGTATGTTAACGGCTACTCAAAGTAACCATTAAGGTGACTCTACGAGCCACCAAAAATACAACATTGTGAAAAGTCACAACAGACTAGCCCTTGCACCAAGTGATAATCAGAGTGATCTCTAATAGGAGTCAAAGATGTCATGTAATCACTACGTCATACAAAAGAGGGATAAAAACTGGGAACAGCAGATGTAGAAACGTTTACATCTCCTTTTAGCAACAAAACAGGGTGACCTAAATTTTGACCTCCTTTACCAAAATGATATATTTCTGGTAAATTCCTTCCACCTCTTTAAACGTAGCATTTTAATGGAACAACTGATCATATTGCCACTCTCAGCTCAGTTTTGTTCAAAGATTTCCAATGGACAATATTAAAAATGACGTTGTGTCGTTGACCAAATGGCTGGCTCGTGCAAAATGACGTCAGGACAACATTTTCGTGTAAACAAAATCCCCCCAATGACTGTATCCTGAATTAGGCCTTCTTATCATAAAACTGCCAAAGCCTGCTATGTGCCTTTTCCCAGAAAAATATGTGCCTTCTTTTATAATCAATAAGCTGACTCTAACGAGCCATTCAATAAGGAGGTTTCCCATTTTGGACCACAAACCGTGTCAGTACTCAGGAAGTAAAAGAAAAGCTATACTTTTGTAAATAGCGTGGTATTATTTACATTTAATTCTAATACTACTTTATTTTTTTACTCTAATATTGGTATATATTTTCATTATTCTGGTGTGGTCTTAAATCAGGTGACATTTTTCTGCATTTTTGAATTTATTTAGGAATATTGAGTGGCAATGTAGTCAGTGGTCTTGAATACAAGAAAGTCTTCCTGCGTGAACGCAAGAGGCATACCGCCCGCCGCGTAGCTGACCTATTCCGGGGGGGGGGTACCCCGGTACTGGCTGGGGATGGGGGTGGGGTGGGGGGTACGCCCCGGTTGACAGACAGACAAAGTGAAACTATTACCTTCCCTCGTACTCTGTACGCGGGCGGTAATTAGTTATGTGCCTGATATATTTACACTTGGGTGCGGAAATGGTTGAATTCCTCCTCGGTGTCCAGTCGAGCATAAGTTCCAATGCATTCACACCAGGTCTTGGCGGCGGACCACCACAATCCGTTTCCATGGTAATTGCGGTAGTAGAAGTACTCTTGGTCTTGTGCTTCTGTCCAAGAAAGATCTAAACGTAGAAATGAAAATGTATTTGAGAATCAATTACCGACATTTTGTGAACCATTTTACAGATATTTTCCTCAATAGGGAACACTTCTTGAATCTGCCACACTTCATTACTAGCATCGGCTCTCCAATCATTCCCACGGATATTAATTGGCAATTCTATTTTTTTCATTAACACCTCAACAATGCTCAGTTCAAGAAACGCTATTGGCTAAAGTGGTGGTCATAATGGCGATGATTGCTAGTGATGCTTTACTTCGTTGTCTGTCGTCTTTGCCGTTTTGTCTTGTACCAAATTAGTTTGGATTGCGACCAGTTTAAAATAGGTATAAACCATATTCTGTCGAATGAAAAGTATCTTTCAGCAAATATTAAACATTTTACCTGCCAAAATTAGCATAAATAAAACATCCACCGCTTTGATCTTCATCCTTCACTTGAGGTTACCTTCCCTTTTAAAATGGCCCCTTGAACGTGGAGAGGAAAATCTCTGGCGATACTCTTCGCCTTTTTGCTGCACAATCTGTTTTACATGTAGATGATGCAGACTGTCCTGTCCTCAAGGGTCGGGAACCTGGTAGAGCACAGGAAACTAATGGGCACAAAGAAAAAATCAAAACTGCATGGCATTCTGGGAGATTTCGTTTCAATTTGGTCAAAGAAATCCGACGCCGACAGGCCAATTGAATCCCCTGTTTCATACCTTTGGAGATTTAGTGAACAGGGTTGTAGCACGACAGACCACTGACTGGTTGGTGCCTAACTCCCACTCTTAACCTACTGAATCTCAGAGATACACTTAAGGGCACCCAACTCTGAATAACGACTGAATGAATGTCAACCAAAAATCATCACGGAACAGATGAATCAATGTGAGACTTTTGATGTAGGTTCTGACTTCTCTGTTACAAAAGCCTTCCAACTTGCTTAATCTGTAGAAATATTTCCCAGGACGGTGAACGAATCTCGTTTTTGTAAATACATGAAAGTATGTTTTCTTGTGATCACTCGTGTGGCAAGGAAGATCTATCAATTCTGACTGGGTTGTAAAGAGTTTGGTAATGGTTCTCTAGTTGTCCTTTGGACACCGAATTCTGACTGTACTAGAGCCATTAAAAACGTTTACGAACTAGTCAGAATTGATAGATCTTCCTACAGGGTGAATGGGTATGAACGGTTGAAGCATGAGAGACCATGTGGCAATGAAATTTACCACAATGAGCGTCAGTGTCAGCATCAGCGTCAGTGGCAGTGACAGCGAGGACTACATTGATTTTTACTTGTCTCATTCACACCAACAGCAGCGGAAGCGGCATCGCTAGCAATGACGCTTGCAAATGGCTCAAGGACGGGTTCCAAGGTTTAAGTCTCATTCAGACCAAGCGATAGCGTAAGCGGGAGCAAGAGTGTCATCGCTTGGTCTCTCTAGCAGCAAAAAATCAAATGGGTTCTGGACGCATTTTCTAGCGATGCTGCTAGTGATGCCACTCCTGCTCTTGCACATGTTATCGCTTGGTGTGAATAGAGCCATTGACATCAATGTATTCCTTCTCAAGCAGGATGCTGTTCTCGCTCACGCTATTACTCGATGTGAACAGACCCTTATCACTAGCGATGCGGCTGAGGCTCGGTTTGAACAGGTCTTAAGCGTAGCAAAGTAGTGTGGTAATTGAAGTAACCACATGCGGCCTTTTCTACTCTAGGTACAATCAATTCATAAGTCTGATGGTTTAAAATTCATTGCTGGTCGAAACAAAACATTTCAAAGTCTAAAAAATAATAAAACTTTGTCCTGTGCTCAGTTGAGTTTTTTCAAAAGTCTTGTCTAATTAGATGAATTGGACAAAAAGAATTTTTGCAGAAGTGGGGTTCGAGGCCAGGATCTCCTGCTTACTTTCCAACTGCTTTAACCATTAAACCACAGAGTCAACTGTGTTTGTAGGGAACTTTAAAAAGCACCTATTTCATGCACCACTGCCTCTGTCAAATTCATCTAATGCATCCAATTAGATGAAAACCTCCCCATTTTGAAAAAAGTAGACTGTTTGTGACTGTACCTTTATGTTGTACCAGCACGGCTAGAACAACAGAAAACAGCACCCCCTTGAAGACAAATTGTAAGCAATTTGTCTCGCGCTCACTCACCCTTGCGCTCAGCCGGGCTCCCGACCCCTGCTTTGTCTAGGAAACCCCTCAATCAAAGGAGCCTAAAAGTAACGCATCAAAATCAATCGGAATTCTCTAAAAGTTGGTTTCGAACACCTGGCTGACTATTGCGCTTGATTGCCTTTAGGCTTAATACTCCATTTTAAGAGAGAAAAAATCAATTGGTGATTTGCATTTCACTTTATTTCTCCTCTTTACAGACATCATATATAATGTCTGACACAGCAACTACAATCGGGTTTTTCATAAGTACACCAAAACAACAATATAGTCATCAGACGTAACTGAGACTTTAAACATTCAGCTCTGATATGACCATAAAGGAATTGAAATTTTCAAACTACAAGCAATTGTCAATTGTTAGAGAGGCAAGGGTCAAACCTGAATGACCGAGGTCCTTTCTTTAATATTGGCATTACTAGAAATGAACGTGAATTCGGGTATTCAATCACATAAACGGACGCTAATTGCAATGCTATTTTATTCATAGACACCCCGACAATGTCTGGAAGAACAATGCCCATTGGTCAATTGTGACACCATGTTTCACGTTCATTTCTAGTAGATCTATTGCTAATTTCAGCATTTTGTGAAAACCCCGAACGGTTCATTGTCTATGGGCGTGCTGTTTTTTTTGTCGCAGATTGCAAGCGTAACCACTCTACTCTGGGGTTTCCATTCAATATTTACAACAATGTGAAATTTCAACGTTTAAATTAATTTTCGGACGTTTATTTCAGCAATGATCTTCGATCGGTACTTTCCGTCAGTCGATGTGTCGCGGATTATAGGAGGTACCAGGAACACCGTGACATATGTACTTATTAATAGACTCACTGCATTTACAAAATTTAAGCATTTACAAAAAGGAGGGTACAACAGAAAACTGAATGCGCCCCTTCCATCAGATCTAAGTCAGAAACAATGCATACGATTTTTATGCATGATTACGAGAACGGAAGCAGATTTTCCGAACTTCTTATGCGAAACATTCAGAATTCACTATTTTTTGACATGATGACTTTGAAGGATTAGTAATTCAGTAAAAGTCAAAATTAGGCTCGGAAACTTTTGCGTGTGTAGAGACAGCACGAGTATCTATGCCGCTCCTCATTTCGCACCCTGAAGGAACAGCAAAAATTGCGGACTAAAACGACAATATCAGTAATTTGCAACCTTATAAAAGGCAATGGGTAATTTTTTTTCAGGGATTTTTCCTTGCAATATCCATAAACATCACAGACATCTAAGCATTCACTTCGAAAATTATTACACAGTTTGAAAGATTTGTGTAGTGTAATTTTTTGCCAATACTATTTTTATTGATCCATGATTTCTAACTCTCCTAATGTTACTATTGAGAAGCCTATTAAAGTCAGTAATTTCTGACACATTAGGCATTAGTCAGAATTTTCTGACCATGTGCTTGTTTTTGTCATTTTTAACTTACTTCTAATTCTAACTTTGAATATGTTCACATCATTTGGCTCACAGCACTGATATACAATTTTTATTGTAGGAATTACCTTTGTAAGGTCACCAGTGGAGACTGCACCATTCAAAAGCTGAAATTCCCATAGACTTACATTGTAAAGCCTTTGTCAGAAATTGGTGCTATCTCCGCTTTGGTCCGAAGTTTTTACTGTTCCTTCAGGGTGTTTCGATAAATGCTTGACTGGGCCAGATAACGAGGTTTCTGTCTTTTCTCAATAAAATAAATTGCGTTTGGTCAATTTTCTACAGTGAAATCCGCATGATCTGCCTTATAAATAATTCAACAGAAGCCGCTGTAACGAAATCAATATACACTATACAGTGATTTTTAATGTACGATACATATGTGTACACTGCGAATAGACTTATATTCTATTTTCATTGTGTCACCAATATTACAATTACTTGGTTTATTGTATTAAACTCAACCCCAGTCAGAATTGAGTGTCCACCTAGTCAGTGAGGAGAGCAACAATTGTTAAATCATAGGGGGTGACAGCAGTTATTCATGGGTGTTAGTTCGTGGACTGGGCCTATTTGTGAAGAAGGAGTGGCTGACTGTACTACTGGGTGAGGGGGTAGACTTCTAAGGAGGTGGCTTCCCACACAATGAAGAATACAAACACTCAGCTGATGCACAGTCTTTATTATTACTCCTGAGACTGGTTAACATGAAGTAAGGCAAATCAGCAATCAAAGTCTGAAGAAGTGATATTCATAGTCCAATAGTTCTTTTGTAAGTCCAATAAATGTACATTCACAATGTGAGGGATTGGAAAGTCCTCAATAACACAGTTCACAGATAGCACATGCAGACACATGTTTGAGGAGATCTTGAGGAGATCACACAGTCTAAAGTGCAGTTCAGGATACAAATGCAGCCTAAATACAGCTCATAGTAAAGTAGTTCAAGTGTGGTCTAAGTCAAAGTCCATCTAAGAAACTCTGTAAGCAAATATATTCATCAATACAATGACACAAATATAGACTTTAAGTTAACTTCTCACATTTACTTGTACACACTACATAAAACTATTGAAATGACATTTAAGTAACGTAACAGGTTGTGCATGAGGAGTTAACATGGCTCTTCACCTCCTCATGATCTAAAAGTATTGCCAATACATCAAAATGCAATTTGAGAGATCCTAAGGACAGAACCAGTTCATCTCCTCACAGATACCTGAGAAGTTTCTGCTGTTTGCTATTATGACACTGAACAGTCTGGTGGCATTTCTGGAGGTCCTACTTTCATAGGGTGTACCTCCCTTTTATACTTAAAACCTTGTCACCAGAATATCAGTGTTACCACACAAAGTACCCATGAGGTTGTGGCAACTTGGGAATGGCCTGCCACTATTCAGCACCTTTGGTGGTTAATGCAGGTACTGGAACAAACTAACTAGGCTTTAGACTAGTCTCAACACAACTGGACTAGTAGTTATTGTTGTGAAGATCTGACGGGGTGAGTAGGAATACACTCTAACATGTCATGCTGTGGTTGGTTTACTGGGTCACGCGATCAGCTCACTGGTTATTGCTGTGAGTACATGTGACACAGGGACTCTGATTGGATATTTCCTAAGGGGGTGAATGGAACAATGCGTGATCAATGCATGGGGATTATGTGGAACCTTCTGAGGAGGTGGCTGTGGACAGATTAACACTCCTTTGGCCATCAGATGCCAAATGTAATCTCAGTTTGCCTTTATCTCCTCAGTTTTGCAATGCTATAGCCTCAACCTGTTACAATTGACAGTGATTATTATGAACAATTCTCCATGGACATCTTTTACAACTGTTGCCCAAAATTCTGGGAATTTTTACCACATAAGGTGAAATATAATCTTTTTACGAAATGTTTGTTAACAGCAGATAAGATTGTATCCTTCAGAGTTGAGATTAAACTGAACATCCAAAAAATTGGAAAAACTCAAAATTTCAGTTAAGGTGGAGGATACTTTTGGCTGCTATCTGGATTGATCTACATCTATCTGGATCTAAATCTGTTTGTCAAAAAAATCAAAAAATTAGATTTAAATCTAGACTTACAAAATTACATCTAGATTTAGATCTAGATCTACACTCAGAAAAACTTAGAAAGACTACATCTGGATCTATACTGAGACTAATGAGAAAATGAAGCTGATATTCAGCTCAATATGATCTATCATGGATTCAATCTTACTTCATGAAAACCAATAGAAACGACGAATACCCAAAGTGAAATAATTCACTCCTTGATCCTTGATATTTTGTTTTAATTGTGCATCAGCCACGAATTAATTAAATTTAATGCTAAAAGAACTTTTTTATTCCAGGATTTGTGTCACAAAATCCACATTTATGCATTGATAAGGGCCGATTTAAATGGTACAGAAATTAATTAACCGATTTTAACATATATTATGGACAAGTTTTCTCGTCACTTTACCACCCTCCTTAAACACTCAAACTTTCAACATATGACCATCAGCTCCCCTTCTGTATGTCACATATAAACTTATTAAAGTTTTACGTTAAAGACACGGCAGAAAAGTCATTGAAGTATGCTTGTAAAGTTTAAGCAAAGTAAGTCTCATTTCAAATAGCGACTACAGCCACTAGTTTATTTTGATCATTCACTGAATGGCTCAGGAGGTTTCAAAGTAATTTTGGAATTGTTAGACAAAGATGTGATGCACGTGTTCCGCTCTGTTTATTCTACCCATCTAAATCCAGGCAAGCAGTCTGAAATAAGATAAAATGCTTTGTACAGTGATATAATCCCGTTAATCAGGGGTCGAGAGCCAGGTTGAGTGAATGAAACTTTGATGACTGCAAAGCACGAAACATGCATTGACTTCTGAGAGCATCTGAGAGATGGATTTAAATCCATCAGCATCAGAGAAATAGCTGAATGAATGTCAACCAAAAAATTATGGTCAAATATATGAATAAGAGACGTATTTTGAGTTTTGAGTTTTTCTGCTGAGCCAAAATTGAGATTAACTCATCAACAGATCAACAGGTAAATCTTCCAAATATGCTTTTGTGATAGAAATTTCATTATTTCAAATATTTCTTTTGCTTCAATGAAGCTGAAAAAGTATGGCTAAATCTACAAATATATATTAGAATTTATTAGCATTTTGCAATGTTGCCAAGTGCTTCTCATATTTCAGATTAACATTTCAAAAGAAATCAAAAAGATGATTGCAAAAATTGCAACAAAAATTGATGAAACTTCAATGTGCTTCAACTTAGTGCATTTTTGGGAGTGCAAAAAGGTTCAAAGTTTCTTGCAATCACTTTGGGATTGCAATCATGTCATATGCGCTCATCTGCACTCATGCACTCACCCTCTGCTCTTGGTGCTCCACTCGGTTCCCAAAACCTGTTAATGAAACTGAACAGTCATCTGATAGCTTTTCAGTAGCCATCGATGGATCCAGGGGCAGCGGGCAAGGGAAACGGGGAAAAAAATGGCCAAATAATAGCTGCCCCCCCCCCCACACTTGGGCTGACGGCCCCTCGTCTCTGAAATCCTGGATTCGCCATTGGTAGCAGATACATCATCATGATGTCATCCAAAATCTGTTGCGGTAAGAAAAGAACGTTGGTTTTACCTGATAAAGGACATCAGATGCAGACAAAATACTCACCACACATAGTTCGGTCAGTGCTCGGTCTACTAGATTCTTCGTCACAGATTTGGTCACAGGTTGCCGAGTCACCCACTTCCGGTTTGGTCATGTTTCCGGTACATAAGTTACAACCAGTACTTCCGGTACCAAAGTATCCAGCCGCACACACTAAGACAGAAAGAAAACAGATAATGACTTGGTATGCTTCATCAGACAATTTCCTTCAGATTTATGAATACACTTACCACATCCTGTGCGCTCAGCATTAGGTACAGTCCCCTCATCATCACACCTCTCCTCACAGCTTCCATTTCCCACCGACGTCTTGATTCTGTTTTCAGGGCAAAGCGAACAGGAATCTCCGTCTTGGAAATATCCAATATTACATACTGAAAGTAAAATTACTTAGAATTATCAATCATAATGATTTAGTGTTTTCTTTCAAGTCTGACAATCAACCTGTATATGTCACCAGCACAAAAAAGTATATACAAAAGCACCATGTGCAATGGTCTGATACTTTTACAGTTAAACTTTTTGACAAAAAAAAAACGAGTGAAACAATGGTGCGCACACTACTTCTGCGAACTTACGACAGCTAGATCGGTCACTACTCGGCACATTCGTCGTCCCATCACAAACATTGTCCATGCACAGGGACTGCGAGTTCCCCGAGACGGTCTTCACTTTGTTTCCAGGGCACTGCACGCATGCTCGAGTTTTTCCGTAGAACGCTCGGCAGTAAACGTTGGTTGGGTCTATTTGTCCGTAGTATTTGCCTGGACCACATACTAGAGTATAGAAAATGTTAATGACCGTAACTGATTTTGCACTGGCATTCTATGATTATCAACATCAACGGAGCCAATGACAATATTTTAAATTATGGGCCCCTATGGTAAATTGAACATCTTATTTTAGTGAAGTCTGATTTAGGACAAAGTTTAATGGGTGAAGATTGAATATGAAACAAATAAATTTTTTAAACATTTTATCATAATTATTTCTAATGCAATTCGAAATCAAACATTTTGAAGAAACGTAAAACATACTGGGTACTTCGCATATCAGGTTTTGCTTTGTCTTGTGCGGTATCGTCTTCCAAGTGTAATCGGACTGAATGCAGGTTCCGTAGACAGTTCTGCTACTACTCAATGGGTGACCTGGATAAAAATGAGAGACCCAGCCTCAGGCCTATGGAGAGCGGAACATCCATTGAAAGAATTGACGAAGAAATATCAGATTTTATGTTGATTGCTGAACACAAATGGCATCAAATTTACAATTGCATTCTCGTTCACTAAGCTTGATTAGTTATGGTTAAACCGCTAAGAATAGAAGAATGACGTCATGAACGTAGTCCAAATGCTGTCTCATGACGTTGTAAAATGACGTCATGTCAGCATTCTGTTTAAACAAATCCCAACCAATGGCTGAAGCCTAAAGTAGGCCTTCTTATCATAAAACTACCAAGGCATATACCCTGAAAACCATGCCACTCCCTCGTTAAAATCCTATAACGAGCCAGCAACAAAAGCTAGATGTAGCTCAACCCACACCAGTCTGGCAAGGATCAAACTGCCCTTGGTCTGAAATAACCCAACCCCTGCTTGAGCAGTGATAGTTGTAAAATGTACAAAAATATAATTCTTAATGTTGAAAACAATTAGGTATAAGTATAATGGTTTTGACTTGACAAGAATAGCAGATATGACCATTTAAAACAATCCTACCTTCTATAAAGTTGTCGAATGATTCATCGGTGAAGACTGGACCGCTGGTAAATGACGATGAGTAGTTAGGTGGTATTTGAACCCATCGCAACTGTCTCTGAGTATTCCAGGATGCAAGTCCTATCCACGCACATCTGCCATTTGGGATGTTACTGTAAACATAATGTAAAGAGGTTATAGCACTAAGAGATGACTCCATGGATAGTCCAAAAGTTATGAAACCGATTGAGTTTTTCCGTTTTAAAATTGCATGCTAAATTTTTGGAATCTGTTAAATTATTTTGCTACCAGTGTTTGTAAAATACAAGAAGTAACTTGTACTGGTACATTGAAATTTGGGGCACAGGTATATAAAATATTTAAAAATAGTTTGACAAATTTAACAAACCGAAAAACTTAAAAACTAGAATGATTCATTGGCAAAATTCAATAATTGAACCAGCATTGAACCTGCGTAGGGAAAGTGCACAGCAATGAACTAGTCAGATATCATTAACCAAGCTTCATTTAGAAACTTGATACCTCCAGAATTTCGGAGAATTAATTTTCTAAGTTCCTTGAGATTTAAAGCCAGAGGAATTGTTCTGCTGACGTTATTCCCCCGTTTACTTTTTAAGAAGTGTTGGGACTTTAATCCGAGAACATAGCGTGTGATTGTAATATTAATAGTTTTAACATTTAAGCTTATTTACCAAATGTTACTGAAATATATTTTTCCAACCACCTGCCGGGTGTCTTATTCTTACATTTTTGAAAGACGTTACTAAGTTTTGAGGGGCCGCCGAATGCCCTGTTCCAGACTTCTGGTCACACTTGGCTTTGGTTTCAAACCCAGTGTAGTGGCCCTTGCTTGTTTACAAGGAATTACTCAGATACCCATATGTGGCACAGTGTACCTGCTGTCAGACACTCTAGTCTTACGACTTATCACTTATTGCTTCTCGACTCAGATAGTGTACGTGTTCCAGTGATTATCACCACCAGAATGGTGGAAGGTAATGTTTTCAGTCTGTTCACCACCGGGGGTACCCAAGTCCCAGGTTCATTTCAAGGTCTCTGGTCCCAGGTCCTTTCTGGGGGGGGGGTACCCAGTGTCAGGTTATTTCCAAGGCCTCTTGTGCCATGTGGTTTCTAGGGGGGTACCCCAGTCCCAGCCAAGACAAGGGTACCTCCCAGGACAGGTTACGCTGCGGGCGGTATGCCTCGTGCAGTTTCCCGCAGAAGTACTTGTACTTGATATACTTACATTTGCGTCTTGAAATGTTCGAATTCTTCCTGACTGTCCAACCGAGCAAGAGTTCCAAAACATTCGCAGAAAGTCTGAGCGGGGGACCACCAAATTTGGTGTTGATAGTACGTGTAGGATTGGTCCTGTGCTGCCACCGATATCAGGTCTGAAGCAAAAAAGATTGTTAATTAGAAAAAGTCTAATCATTTCCAAAAGGCCAAAAGGCTAAAGATATCCGTCTGCCTACGGTGGTTGTCTTGTTTTTTTTTACTCTACTAAATACTAACTAATAAATCTTCTAATCAATAATTACGACACACATAAATGCTATATCTTCCAACACAGCCAACTTTGTGTACTTAAAGGAAAACTAGAGTGAGTATCATCTTATCGTAGGCTTAAACCTGCACAGGTGTTTATAAGGTTTGATTAAATTTTTCACAAAATGAACAATAATGACAATATTGACGTCATAGGCGTTAGGATGTGATAAGCAAAATAATCAAGCAACAAAATGTTACCCCAGTGAGCATTGAACCTGGGACCTCAGCCATTTGAATCTGATGCTTTCCTCTCTGAACCGATAGAGGCATGTGTTACTTGGGAGATTAAGATCTTCATATGATCTAAGTTCAAGATTGAAGCGGTGTGGAAACAAAAGACAATTTAATGATATCCGAAGTAGCACATGCCTCAATAGCTTAGAGAGGAGAGCATAAGACCTGAATGGCTGAGGTTCAATAATCACTAGTAAAGCCTCTGATGCCAATATTGCCTGTGCTGTGTGTTTGTAAAATCTCGATTGTCCGCACACACAACTCCTCTTAACGTAATGGTAGGTGAATAGTTTAAGTAAATGTGACATCGAAATATTTTGTAATCTGCCGATCAGCCAATTCGTAGTGTGTGATTTGATCTTCAATTTGAAGTCACAAAATAAAATTGTACCTGTCCAAACCAGCATCAAGAAACAAACTGTGGCTTTGATCGTCATCGTTTTGAAGAGATTATCTCCTGCGGAATTGAAGAGAACGTAGAAAGAAAACGACGATCCAGATTATGTACACCTTTTACTTATAAACACACTTCGTTCCTGCTGGAGAAAATATTATTCAAAATATCTTAAAAGTGACGTTTGCCGTTTGGAATGTGCTTTCGAACACCTGGCTAATTGTTCTCAGATCGATCGCTGTTTATTTCCTTCAAGTTTAATTATACGTTTCAAAAATGAAACAAAAATCAATTGATGATTTAAATTTCGCTTTATTGAAGTTTAAAGCCTTAAAGTATAAACGGGAACTGAAGCGAAAACTCTAATGTCTCTGACAATGGAGTTTTTCCGAAATTGGCTTTAGATTCTGTAAATTCCGTAGATTCTACAGAATCACAAGAAAACGAATCCAGTAACAAATTGTTGCTCCCACTGGGAAGTGAACCCAGGCACCCTTCACTTTCATGCCCTGCATGCTACTGCCTGAGCTAATTCCCCTATTTGCTGCGAGTGTCACCTCCTTATGTTGTCATGCTATTGACTGTCCCAAAAATCTAAGTTCATGAATCAATAGAGCATGACTACATGAGGATCTAAAGTGCTGAGACTTCCAGCTCACGCAGTATCATGCAGGACATGAAAGTTGAATGTGACTGGGTTCACTTCTCAGTATGGGCAACAATTTGCTACTGGATTTTTTAATTCTCTCATGATTCTATAGAATCTGTAAAATCTTTACAATCCAAAGCCAATTACGGAAAAACTGAAATAGCTCCAGTCCTTACTTTTTTGGAAAACGAAAATTGCTCTTCAAATTTTCGGCATTTATAGTGAATGATTACTGCAACTTAACAAACGAAAAAAGAAAATATAAATCTAATTCAGGTCTTGTATTAAACATTATGTTCTTGTTTTATACTACTTTGTAGATGAAAATTCTTGTTACAAAATATTTATGTAAAATGGTGACGAAAAATGAAAACAAGATAACAAAACCTGTTTATAACGACTGTCAGATGAATCCAATTCTTATGAACTTAATTTCATATTTATCTTCGACAACACCTGCACCTTGGCCGTTAATATCCTCTTCAATCCGGCTTTAAGGTCTGTTCACACCGACCGACTCCGTCCGTCACCTCAACCGCAAAACGTTGACCATCTGACTGTCAAAGTGTGCGTCAGAAAGATCAAATGTGCCGACCGTCAACATTACGTTGACGTTGACGTCACGGTGTCGCTCAGTGTGAAGAAGCCTTAAAACTGACGTACATCGGTAGATGTACTTGTTTGAGGACACACGCCTACAAGAGGGATACAGTCTTCTTACGGGTAACATTTTGGCATGTCCGCATGGAGACGGAGTATAAAAAAAAACTGAACAAAAAATACCAATGTTCGGTTTTTATATTTCTGTTATACTTTTTATCACACACATCTAATCGAGTAATTGGCTTTAGATTCCACAGAATCAAGATAGAACTAAAAAAATTCAATAGCAAAATGTTACCTGGGTTCACTCCCCAGTGGGTGTAACATTTTCTACTGCATTGATTCAGTTCTCTTGTAATTCAGTAGAATCTACAGAATATATAGTATCTAAAGCCAATTACGGGAAACTCGAATGGTCACTTAACCTCAGAATTACGAAATCATGAATCTTCTGCGCTATAGCCGTATCACATAACATCTCTGGTGAAGGTTTTCTATCACGGCCACCCTCATCACCATTATATAATTTGCAGTGGCGGATCCAGGATTTCCAAGACGGAGTGGGGGGTGCTAACCTCCAAGTGAGGGCGCTGACCTATTATTTTGCCAATTTTTTCCCGAAAACTGCATGAAAATGAAAGAATTTGCACCCAGAGGGAGAGGGGCGCACGTCCCTGGCGCCCCCCCCCTTAGATCCGCCAATGCCTTGGTGCCCCAAGGAGCCCTTCCAACTCATATCGGTGAAGCGACCTTTCGAACGTCCCATTCGGCTCCATATTTAATGCTTGTCTGTAAATTACAGCGAGTTAGTTCAGTGATTTGCATTAAATTCACTCATCAAATCCTTACATCTTTCATTTGCATGTTCCAACAGAAAGTATTGAAAAATCGTTCAACATTCAGAAAATAAGCTCTTTTCAATTCTAACACAGCTGTTTGAATAAAACAATATGAATACTGTATTAATAAAGATTTGTTCTAATTTTGACTGAATACAATAGCTGCTAACTGGCATGGGCCCGAGGTGCCTGAGATTGCATTTGTCATGACGTCATTTTACAAGCCAGCACTGCGAACGTTCAAGAGAACTACGCAACGTCATATTTCAAAGCCTGATTTGCTCATAAACCATCATTATAAATACTAAATTAGAATCTTTTTATACCCTCTTTTTATCAGAATTTTATGGGGTTCATTCAGGGTGCTGGTGTTTTTGATAGTCAGGTTTCCAGCCTTTCTCTGAAGTAACATGGTCAACTTAGTCTTCTACAGAGGATGTTATTATCAGTGTAGCTAAACATCATCAGAATTGATTTTTTGTCAGAGGTCACCTAGCCAAACGGGGGTGGTCTAGCTATGCTTTTGAAATTCCCAAGCGAATTCAGGCTTTCATTCACAATTGACCTAGCCAAATCATGAAGGGAGTATCAAACCCGCCAATGACATTATTCTTCTATACTATGATTGGTTAACACACTCACGATTTCATATTAGACGCTAATATTTGCAGCTGTAAAAAGCTTTGAAGATTGCCAACTTTGTGTGAAAAACTCATTTCCTAAAACACCTTCACTTTGACCACTAATTGCTCAATGTTTTAGTGGACTGATGTAAATGTGACTTTCGAAGAAATAAACATTGCTCATTCTTTACTGTGTTAAGGAGACGTTAACAAAAGAAGGCTTCAAACATGTAAAATTCAACGTCCACCAATGCTTGCGGACATTTCCACTGGTACGTGGATCGAAAAGGCTCGGCTGTCATGCTGACCTCTATACAGTCAGCAGGTGTCGCACCAGAGGTGCATCTGAGGATCACTCAATCGAGAAAGCATGCAAAAAGGGGATCCACCCTGGCTTTGAAACCCAGGATAGACGTCACCAAAAGTCCAAAATAGGGGCATCAGTGGCCTCACAAAAGGACTTATGTCCTTAAATTTTTTTTAAAAAAAATTACTTCTACATATGACCGACATTTTAGATCTAAATAGAATCATTATTTTTTTCTCTCCTACACTGAAGAAAAATCCTTTCATGAGATCGGCTTTCTTTGTTTCATCAGTATGCGAGGGGAAATTGAACGTTTCAGCAAAAACTAACTGTAACAGGTTGAGATTTATCTCTTGCTCAAAGTTTGAGGAGAGGAGCGAAACCGCAACTGTATTTGGCTTCCGTTGGCCAAAAGAGCGTCATTCCGTGTCTCAA
>JBCAUG010155844.1:7069-20352 GCA_038406175.1 Haplosyllis leylae | reverse complement strand
CCCCGGGACCAGACCTCAGTACCCCCCTCCCCCTGTGGACTGACAAACACGTGTGAAACTTACCTTCCCCCATCCTTCGGATGCGGGCGGTAACTACAACTTGTTTCTTCACATTATTGACACCTGAACATCTGGCCTTGACCCAAACCACTTTTTGATTTCATTGTCGGTTAATTGACACATTGGATCCGGAAACAGCTGAGCGTTGGTTCTCTAATCTCTTTGACCAGTGAATAACGAGAATCAGCCGCACCTGGCCCCATTAAACACAGAGGAATTTTATTGCGGAAAATAAATGACGGATGAAGATTCATCAACATATCGTTAGACGCGGACACTAATAATGCATTCTGCAGCAGGTTGTGTGTGAATGAGGTGGCAATTTATGTTTCTTTCTATCAAACCCGTGAGAGCTATAATTTAATTTTAAGATCCCAAATAATCCGACAAAAACTGTGCGCAGCCCAATCTCTTGCTTTTTTTTTCTCTCTCTCTTTTTTTTTTTTTTTTTCTGCTACATGTGTAAATTTCCCAGTGCTATATTTCTGAAAGAAAAAACTTTTGCTTTAATGTCATCACGATTGCAGTATAATTAACAAAAAATTCTGGTTAAGATGTGAATAAATTACATGCAACTAGAAAGCAAGAGTCTAAAAAGCCTTTCCATCAAGAAGTCCAGAAAAATGATCTCAGCCAATCAGGGAATGAGTGAAATGAGTAAATATTTTTCAATCCACGTTGTTTTCAAACCCTGGATAAATACTAACTTATTCTATTTGGTCACTCTTTTTCAGTGGTCAGCTCTGTTTTACAATAAAAACTTTTGGTGATAATTCGAAATGTTACCCGATACAAGTCATCATTATTTTGAACAGGCACCTTCTTTTTACGGCCAAAACTCTTGGGGAAAAAAAAGAGGCCAAACGCAGGAAGTTGTAGTGTGCTCTGCAATTGTTTGTCACCTGTCTATTTATAAACATTCATTGCGTGTGCACCTCATTCAAGCAACTAAAATATTCTTAAAAAAAAGAAAAAGAAATAAGTGTTTTCAACAAAAAGGTCCATTTTGCTAAGGTTTTTTTAACGGTGAAAGATTTTTCGGACCGGAGAGCTAATTAACACCGCCCGGCGCTCTACGTTAATTGAACACGGCAAGAAGTGAGGAACCATGGGCTCTGGAGGAGTGGTGGTGGAAACTCAGAGAAGAAGTAACTTCACATCTGACCTGTAACGTTTCTACTGGTTAAACACAATACTCATCCATCTAACCACGGACACGAGTTTTACTCCTCCAATTGCGTTACCCAGAAAAACATGGGTAAACTCAAGCGTGCGAATTTCAGAACAGGAGGCATACAAGTGCTTGTTCGCTGGTCCAAGATAACGACTTGCACCACTTTCACTATTCTAATTGCACTGTCAAGAAATATGATGCAGGGGGAGGAGAACCGTTAATTCTTAAGCGTAGCTCTATCCGACATCCAGACGAGTGGCCTAAAACGACTGTATGCTAGTCCGAGATAAAGGACTACGATGGTCATTGCCGGTTTCCCTTGAGTTTATTTTTCTTACAGTAACTACATCATCTCAGAAATACTAGATGGCCAATATTCGTGCCCTGCCTGGAGAAAAACATTAGGCCAGTTTTGTACATGCATCGGGTGACCACTGTCAGGCAAAGCTATTTAAGAACCATACTTCACGAAGTATTGACAGCCATTTCGGAACAAGGGCCTATTTCATCAAAGTCAAGAAATTTTCCCGTTACAAAATTGGTGGATATCTATTATGCAGTTCGATTAGTGTCTCTTTTTTTTTTGCGAGACGATTTGCCTGACTCTACCTACTTGATCTGGCCCACCCCCCCCCCTCAGCCCCTCGTGGACAGACAAACATGAACGAAAATATGACCTTCCCTCATATTTGGTACGAATCTTAGTGATCTTAGTGACCCCTGAGAAATATCGGTGCAACAAATCAAGTCTTTCATTACCTAATTTCAAATTTCTGATATTTCGTACGTTATGAACTTGCCTGTCAATGAAAACGATTTACCTCAGGCAAAAGAAAAATACGCCATCAACGTTCCCTTCATCCGCATGTCATAAAATTCGTTTTACTATTATTCTTTTATAACCAAACGTATATTAACATATCAGTCAGCAGCTACTACAACAGAATATTTTCCACTTTGCACCAAAAAATATCATATCATTTTTCCCCCGAGTGTCGCACATATTTCCGCGTATCTGTCATCAACATCAGCTACCTGTGCTACTATCGTACCGTTACCGTTATCAGAATTAAACGCTTGAAGGGTCGGTCTATCAGGCACTAAATGTGTGCGCTCCTTGGATCCTCCACGTGTAGTATCTGTTCTGTTTATCACGGGACTGATAGACGAAGTGCTGTTCAAATAGATTAACGACGTTTCGACTCACAGGGTCCTAGCCATGCTGACAGTTGCAAACGTATAAAGGTCCATCCACACCGAGCCTCTCCGTCAACGCCACGGGCGGCACCTTTGATCTTTTTGATGGCCACTATGAATGGAGGGCAGAATGGGTTGCATACCTATTTTTCCCATCAACTTAACGGATCTGGATTGCTCGGTATGAACAGACCTTAAAGGGAGTTTACACCGATAGCGAATGTGAGTGAATACGAAAACGACATGACAAATAATGCAAATGGTCTTAACATTAAGTACAGGCAAAGAAATTGTGGAAAAGGCAAAATTTGAACTTAATACAAGAAAATTTATTTGTTCCTGGTAAAAGAGTCAATGTTTCTGTTCAATATGAGTTGATCATAAAGGTTACTTCACATGGCCCGACAGCGAAGACAATGACAAATTGCTATCCTTTATATTTGCAGTGGCCAAACGATAATTCACTGAAATTATTGCTGGCTCGCATAGAGTCGGCTAAGTGATTGAAAGAGGATTCCGTAGTATTTGGGAATATGCCTTAGTACTTTTACGATGGCTTGGCCTATTCTAAGTTGCAGTCATTGGTGGGAATTTGTTTACACGGAATGCTGCTATAATGTCATTTTATGTGCCAGCATTGCAAATATTCAATGATGCAACGTCATTTTTTTAATTGCCTTCGCATCTAAGTACCTTCTGTCCATTGATAGTCAGGGTATGATCCGGATCGTTGACACGAAATTGTCAAATCTAAGTCAAGTATTCGTGCCCAAACGTTCCCATAATTTAGCACAGAGTGGTGGTACTTATTTCTGCAACTCACGACGTCTTGCGAGGTAAAATTTTGAACTCGCGAACTTTTCATAAATGAGTACATAATCGTCAAAATGAGTGACGAAGGTGACATCTTCCGAAATTCAGTACGCTGCCGAAATAAGTATCACTGGTCTAAGATACCAAAACAATCGCAGCTTATTGAAAAGGCCGAGACAATGCTACGAGGCACCAAACATCACGAGAAATCTTCACGTTCGCTCGAAGCGCAGTGTGAACCGCCCCTAAAGAACCCCGTTCTTTTAGTTACCGTTATGAGACTCTTGACCTTAACCGTATTCGCTCCCACTTTTCGATACTCCACTTCTCTTTTGTCCTTTGAACTTTTCGTCTGTTTATTAGTTTCGTTTATGAGGTCAAATTAACTACTGCCATTTTGGAACAGTAAAAAATGTTACGAAAAGGAATAACATGTATGAAACCTTTGGCATTTGAATTAAATAAGGGTTTTCGAGTTACATTGATGCAATTGTGTTTAACAGTAACTGGTGTAATTCATACCTGGCGGCAATGTGTCTTGCGTTCCACCTTACATTTAATTTACAGAGAGACGATTTCGGACTGGTGCTCGTTTTTAAATTCAACCTCAATTTAATTAGTGTCCCAAATGCTCACAGAATTTATCGTTCCAAATGTTCCAAATAGACACGTAGCTGCTGGTTGTATTTTAAAAGTGGAAATATTCTAAGACTTCGTTTCGCCGTACCGTCAACGTTAACGTTTTGTACCGTTTAAAAAAGGGTGCAGCCTTGTGGTCCTGTTTTATACGTAATATGTGAACAGGATAAAGGGTTCCGTCCATAAAAATGATAACGCCGACGGCAACATTAACGCAAGAACAACGATCTAATACCATACTTTTCACATTGTCCTGCTAATTTTCGAAGATCATCACTGCGAATTTCCAGGTTTGTAAACTTTACAATGAAACCAACTCAATGTACTTACGATACAAATCTTGACGATAGTCCGTTATTTTATATCCATTAGAAACAGCCGCTCAGCAAGTAGTTACATCCCACACTTTATAAATGTCTCTAATCCAAACGAAACGAATACACAAGGTATAAATGCCAGTGTATGAAGGATGATACGGATTTATGGTAAGTAAACAATACTTGATAGGCTAGAGCTCGCAACGAGTCATTTCAACTTTTTGCTGCCTCTACTATTAAGAGAACTAAGTCATGCAGTTTGAAGCGCTTCAGCGAAGTCTTTGCGACGTTATGTCGACGCGCCGCTCCGTTAGCGCATATTTACGCTGAGTGTTGCGTTTACGGCTGCAATGACGCCGAGAGTTGACATTTGAAGATCGAAGTACCGCGGACGAAGTATAGATGCATGAACAAACGAGTTTTTTCAAAAGTCTTGTCTAATTAGATGAATTGAACAAAATTATTTTTTTACAAAAGTGAGGTTCGAGTCCAGGATCTCCTGCTTATATTCCAACTGCTTTAACCATTACACCACAGAGTCCACTGTGCTTGTGGGGAACTCTAAATTCCACCTATGTCATGCACCACTACATCTGTCCAATTCGTCTAATTCATCCAATTAGATGAAAATCTCCCCATTTTGAAAAAACTAGAATAACCTTTATCAAGAAGCCGCTGGCCACTCCGTTAACTTTTCAATTTAGATAGATTAATTCTGAGATCCTGATGCGCTTTTGTCTTGACGTTTGATGTTCTATTCACACTGACGTATTTCTGATTTAAACTGGGAAAACTAATCAAGAATTAATTGCAATATATTCAAATTTAAAAGCCATACACCCTCTGCAAGTTTATATCATTTATCTTCAACTAAATAAGCCAAGAAAGAATTCAATTGTATCTAATAGAGAAATCCATTTTGATTGCTATTGATCGATTCGAATAAATGAAAAAATCCAGCGCCTGATCCAAGCACTCTTCTTATCAGGTCCTTATCAGAACAAACATGGCAGATATAGCTCTCCTTGTTATGCAGTTGGTATAAAACTACCATAAAAAGAGGCCAGTCTAAACATTTACTGCGCTGGTGTCGCACTTTTTATTGCACCGCATGTGTTAAACCGAAAAATCATGACTGACCATGATTTCAAAATTCTCTTGGTGGTATCCGTCGCCCAAAAAAAAAAAAAATATATATATATATATAACACTGCCGCCCACTTTTGTCTATCTTTATCTGGGCACAGCGCGCGCAACCATCTTAGTAACACCCAATAGGTCTTTGATAATACAGACACTCCTGTTTTAGGACTTCGATCACACCATGTTTTTACAAGCGTCAACCGTTCTTATCAACAGACCGCATTTCATGTCCATGAGTGGACACAGCCAAGAGTTACACCTGTGGCTGATTTTCCTGCTGAACGACTGGAGTATGTATCCCACTACAACGTTACGGCCAAATACAGTGATGACCTGGTGCCGAATCACGATATCAAGTCAAATTCATAAAACTTCCATTTAATCAATTCTATTGTTAAAGGCCTCGACACCTGAACAGTTTCTTACGTAGTATAGGGTGAGGTTTTGGAAGTAAACTTCCTCAACCAAGAGTCTCCACCTCTGCTTGAAATTTAGTGATTTACTGTCCAGTGGTCACTGCTCAGCAGTTGAGCATCTATTAATTAACCGTCTATTATTAGGATCATTAACTGCATGTGGTGCTAATTGCCACTTAGCTCCTTGGAGCGATGCCACGGATAGAAATTTAGGATTCTCTTTCTGTTATTATTGACTTGAGGACTTTTGCTCTCCTTGGTTGTTCCGGGATCCAAACTGTGTTTGCTTCTTTTTCTTTTTTTTTTTTTTTTAATTACGCGTTTATTACTTTAATAATGAGGAGGCACAGACTGCTGCTAAATCTTTTTATTCACGTTAATGAGGATTGGGTTGAGATTACAAGAACATGAAAACATTATTACAGTCTCATTGCAAAAGGTTTAAGGTCTTGTGAAAGTGCCTTGTAGGGTACTAGGATCAGGTCGGGGACTAATGAGGCAGTTTTCAATTTAAGCAGTAGTTGCTCTAAGGCACGTTGCACTGCAGCAGGGATATTCTGCATAAATGAATTGTACTCGTATAGACTCCATTTTGCTTTAGCTTTATCTGCTGAATTAAAAGCTCGTGTATTAGGTAAGTGTGCCAGATAGTGGTTGCGATCTTTCGGGTGTAGATTTTCGTCACAAAGCAGAAAACATCGGTCTGCCCATCTCTTGTTCGCTAGATAGACAGTGACTGTGAAGAGGCAATGGTCCCCTCCAAAATGGCAAGCTGTCCACGTAGCTGGGTGGGCATCGGTGTTGAGGGGAAAAGTGGGAGTTGCTAGGACCCCAGTGCTCAGTAGGGTGTGCATAGATCGTACAACAGCAGGAATATTACCTTCTGCTGCTTTTGCTGCATTATGCTGAACTGATTTGCGTGATTTGACTGCCATTACAGACTCATTTAAGACTATACTGTTCGTTTTACAATTGCAGAAGAGATGACAGAGCTGTGCCCTGTTTGACTGAAATTTGCCTGTTGCTCTCAAAGCTTGTGGGTCTTGTAGCCAAGATTCCCTGAAATATTTTAATATAGCCTCACTCCTCCATCGACCTAATCCTTTGATATGAGCGGGTAAGACCCCCGCTTCATATCTCATCGTCGCTCCTGCAATGCGCATAGAATGTGTCCCGACATTAAGGCCATACCAGTCTGTATGGTCCACCGCATGATTAAATGCCCTAATGAAGTAAGTGTAGTTGCAATTGAGTTTATTTTCTAGGACAAAGAAATGGTCCTGTGGGTGCCCTCTCCCTCACAAGACTAGATATCTGTTGAGCCAATAAATGGCTGGTCTAAAATAGTCTGGAATAGGGAAGTGTAATGTGGCAGATTGCTTGTTCCCTTTCCATGATTGTCAGGTTAGGGTGATACTAGTTTCCTGCTTGGAAGAAGTCACGACCAGGTCCGAATAACGTACTGCATGATCTAACCCTATCCTAAGATCTCCTCCTGTCAAGTCGGATAAACGAAGCATGCAACAAGTACCTATCCAGATCATTGTTTTGAACATAATTGCATCATATACAGAGAAGTCCCTGTTGAAAACTGCACTCATTTGTTGTATCAAGTTGGGTGTTAATGGTATTCTGCTGTTTTCATGGGACATTACTTGACCTGCAGTTTTTAATGCTCTATCTATGGAGGGGTTATTGAAGATACCATTGAACTCTGAGGGACATTTTGGGTGATATTTGAGCTGACCTACCAACTTTCTTATGTACCTATTGGCATATTTACCTAAGGATAAGTTGGAAATAAACATTAACAAATTGTGTGAAGTAATTTCATTATCACGTTCTAGTGCGTGCATTAGTTTGTCGAACCCCATGATTGTTCTTTAAATTACTTTGGTCTGATGAGTTGAGGGAGCTGTTACCAGTCTATGTGCTTCTTTATTGAGAGCTGCCAAACATTCATCGGGTTTACCATGCAATGGCTCAGGAATATTGTGGTTGGATTTGATTACTGTGACAGCTTGCTCCACATTATGGGGAACATTGTTGAGGATATCTGGTCTGGGTGAATGTTGAGCCTGAACGTTGTACGGTTGAAATACTGTTGTCTCAACCTGTTGAATCTGCTCAAATCCAGCCTGGAAAGTGCATCTGGTTCCATATTCCGGACCCCTGCCAGATGCTTCGCAACCAGATTGATCTGGAAACGGAGACAGGTTTGGGTTAAATGACAAATTAGACTCATGCACCATTTGCATTTACTGGTAGCTTTGTTAATACTGTGTCGCACAGACTCATTGTCTGTTCGGACCATTATTTGCTGCGAAGCCAAAGTGTCTGCCCAAGTATCCACTGCAATAACTACTGCATATAATTCCAGGAGAGCGATGCTGGGAGTACGGTGCTTGAAAAATTATAGCAGCCATCGACTATAAATGTATCTATTTCTGAATATAGCCCCGAATCCCAGTCTATAGGAACCCGCTGTGTCAGTCTTGAGTTCAGGACCTCTTTCCACTCTTAAAAACTGCAGAAAAGGGACTGACCTATCCTTTTCAAACTGATACCACATCAGAAAACGGAGCCAAACTCCTAAATCCTTGAGTGCCCCTCTGCTTAATATGATGTGATGGGCTGGATTGACTTTTGTGCCATTGTACCTGAGTCTAAGTGGAAGAGACCGTTTCTGTAAATCATACAACCTCCTGAGAAAAGGTCGCCCTGCTGGTAAACCTCTTGTAACAAATTGAAGTTTACCTGTTAACCTTTGAATCTGCTTAACGGTAGTCCTCCGTGATTCATTACTCATCATGTGAACAATGAGGCTTAAAGCCTATTTTCTTTTCTGTTCCGGGATGAAAATAACCTGCTTGACTGTGTCGATACCAATTCCTAGGAAATTGAGACAAGTTGTGGGACCCTCAGTCTTATTAGGGGATAAGGGTGCCTCAACGAAATCAGTAAGCATGGTAAATGCATTCATCAGTGCTTCACACTCTTTGTAGGTTTTGCGACCTACAAAATAGTCATCCAGATAGTGAGTGACAGTAAAAATTCCTGTACTTCTAATGAATGCATACTGGATAGCTGTGGAAAAAGTCTCGAAAATCCTGCAACTGGATCTACAGACAAATGCCATCGAACTATTGATGAAATAATACCCATCTAAAGTGAACCCTAATAGGTTCAGATCCTGTTCTGAGATAGGGAAGATCCTGAAAGCTGAATCAAAATCCTGTTTCCCTATATAACACCCCTGTCCTAGACTAAGACAAATTTCAACAGCTCTGTCAAAGGGTTCATATTCAACTGTAGCCTGAGAATCAGGTATGTTGGCATTAACACTGTCCTGGCAATAGGAAAAAGCCAAATTGTGTATTAAACGATGCTTCCCCAGGTTGCCTTGCTTAGCCACAAGGTTCAATGGTGAGCAAATGAAGTTAGCAAATGGAGGTTCCTTGAATGGGCCTAATACCCGACCTAATTTGACTTCTTTATACACGAGTTCCCTAGCGACCTCTGGTTTTTGCAAGACTGGGGAATGGTTAGGTGGAGGTGGTCTATTTGGTGTTGCTTTCATGCAACCTATTCGAAACCCAAATGTAAATCCATTGACTAAATAATTTACAGTGTATGGATTGTATCCGCATAATACTTGAGCCAAATTCTTCGGGTTGACGGTTGTGCGCGGTTTATAGACTGCAAAGCAAGCCAAAGCAAAGTAAAATCAGTGGAGTGTTTGTACAATTACAAAGTTTTTATTGCTGTTTCTTGAATACATGTTGGTGGTAATAATAACTAAGGCACTCGAATATGGAATAATGCAGTGTAACTGTTCGGTAAACTTTTTATGCATGCAAAGAAGGGGGGGGGTAGGTTTGAGAAAGACATTCAATGGAGGTCTAACTAATAGAATTCTGGGGTGACAAGAATAACTATACTAGTGTTGAGATTACAAGAGAAATTGTAACTAATACTATCTTAAAGTGTATCGTTAATGTAATCTAAATCTTTGAAAGAGAAAGAATGTAGTGTCAGTAGCATTGAAGAATAATGCGAATACATCACCTTGTATCATGCAATGACGCGATGAAGTAAGCTGATTATGAAACGTTTGCTACTTCAGATATTTGAATAACTGCTGAGTTCCGCAAGAACTCTTTGACCTGAAGGTTGTTGTTGACCATTTTAAACATTCACAACATATTTCTCTTTTTTTTCTTTTTTTTTGTAGCGTGAGAATTTTTGAAACTTAATTGGTAACATTGCGCTTATAACAACGGTTTTTCAGTTATCACTTAATTCAAGATAGACACTTTCTTTGATAATTGTCCTGCTGATGATTTTTAAAAGAGAATCGAATGACTTCTTCCTAAGTAAATATAATCCAGTTCTGATATAGTTCTGGCACCAATGTCCGTAATGATTTTTAAATGAGATTTAAATAAGCTTTATCTGCAATGGGGTTTTAACGAGAATTGAACGAGGTTTTAACGACTGTACACTATTCACTGGCCCAGATGTCATGATGTATCAGTGTATAATGTCCCAACAGGGTCAGCTTCTTCCTTGAGGTTGATACATGGGTCAAGGAGTGCAGCTTTACTTCTGACGGTCGACCATAAAAAGGTTAAAGTTTTGTGCAACAATACCAGCATCCGTGTAAGAAACTGTGAGCGTGCCTGAGGAAAGAAAGAAAGAAAGTAGTGGGAATCAAACAAGATAAGCGAGAATCAAACTAGGCTTGCTCACGATCGCCACATGATGTTTTACACAGCGTTGTTCGAGTCAGGTTTACATGAATTAGCTGCATGTTTGTCCGACGAACAGATATTGCAAGCATGTAAAAAGTGACACTTCTTCCGTGAACAATTGCCCTTATTGAAATCATTACACGTAGGCCTAGGTTTTGTGAAGCTAGGAGGAGCATAAGATTCTTTTCTGACTGAAGATAAGTTTCTGTCGAACCTTCACTGGGCATAAGGTACTGAGCTTGTTTCTCTATTATGAGTCTTAATGTAACTTGTAATGTTTTGCCATTTTCTTAAATCTATGGGACCAACCCTTCGAGTCCCATCTTTCTCCATCCCCAAACGCACTTCCTTATCATATCTATAGACTACCGACCATAAGAAGCATTTGTCTCCATCCAAGATATGGTTTAGGTATTGAAAAAGACCTTTGGCTCCCCCTGGGTTGGTATCCAGAAAAACAAACGCCCACACAGAAAAGGCTCGTACCCATTTTATAATACCATCAATTTCTTTGGGTTTGTTTTTCTTGGTGGTAACCCCCAACTTCAGACCGGCTACTTCAGCCAAGTCTGCTTGTCAGTTTTCTGCAAGGGGATTGTCTACGTTATCAGGTAATAACTTTGCAAAATCAACATAAGCTCTGGACCTGATAGTTGCTATGGTGGAAGTAGGTACAAAATCTGCCAGATCCAAATGAGAATTATCATGATTGGTAGCAATTATCTGATCTTGAAATTGTGAAGCAGGGTAGTGTCCATACCCAGCGAAAGCGTTATGACCATTCAAACTGTTGTAATAGGAGTTGTAAGGATTATGTAACATACCCTGGATTTGACGGTGACCACTGGGGGTGACAATAGGGTTGATATCGATGGTGGTACTGTACGAAGTTGGCAATGGTGGAGCTGGTTGGGGCGGTGCCACTGGTGAATTCGCAGGGTGGATAGTGTGTACAGGTGGTGGAGCCATGTTTGTAGGTTGCCTGGCTGGTAGAAATGTAGCTGCTTGCATTTGGTTAGCTCAAGAGACATCTTGTTTGTGCTGTTGTTGTTGAGCCCATATCTGGGTGGACTGCAATGGATCATGAAACCCTCCTCGAGTGTTATCGATTGGCTTGGCATTCTGCAGTGTGTTGGCATTGGTATTGATGTCCGCGTACTGCTCCACATTGGCGTCTACTGTCATGTGTTGTGGTGGGGGTGGTACTTTGAATGCATCCAGAGCTGGGTTCACCTGCCCTTGTACTGCTTGAGCTGCCATGGAGCCCATTGAAGCATTGTACTGTGATTGTGCATTATTAACACTGGTGGACGTAACTGCTTTGGTGACAGTAGCTCCTGTCACTGTGCTTGTGGCATTAGCTGATGGCATTGTAGTAATAGTAGCATCTACTTTCTGTCGCTTTGACATCGGTGCCTCAGTCACAAGAGTTGTGCATGGCTCTGGATTTCGCTAGCTCTTGTTCAGCTCTAATGTCATCCGCTGAAGGAGGTGAAATCTGCAATTCAGGGAATAAATTGTCAGTAAATGCATCTGAAATTGCATCAGAGAGTAAGCCTGAAGTGTCGTCAGCTGCTGGTGAATTAAGTACACCTTGAGGATCTAGCGGTATCTCAAAGGAACTATTGAGTAAGTTCTCCACTGCATTAGCTGCTTCATAAAGTGATACATCATTGAACACAACAGATTTGTTATTGTCGTAATCCATATTTAATTGGAAAATTATGTCAGGTTCCTAGAAGCTGTGACTAAATACTAATTGCTCTGAGGAGCCTTCCGGAATACCCTATTTGACATGTATACTACAACCAGGGGTGACAGACTATTACAAGGACCCTTCTGTCATTAGGAAGACGGCATGATCACAAAAACCTCCTCAAACATTGGATCAGCAGTGATAACTGTGAGAATGGATGGGTTCAAGAGGTCTCATTAAAACAACATTACATTTCGACACACTTGTTGAAACAACATTCCTCCTGACCACAATCCACAACTGTGAAACATGAGATCATGAATGGCAATGACTGATAAAGAATCAAAGGTTCATTGTTTACTCTAACTTTTTGATGCTCTTGCAACTCGAGTTGCAGCTGAGTGTTCCAAAAACAATACGATTGCGGTAAAAGGCAAAACCAACCTACCGAGTTGGAAAATTCCGCAGAAGACATGATAACGAATGTGAAGAGACTTCACGAAGACTGCTAGTAATTCCTCAATGTTATGTAACCGAATAAGCCACAAATGTGCTGAATTTGAAGTAATTTGTCGATTTTTCTTCGTTTAACTACGTAAGCTGAGGTTTGGAGACCAATTCTGTTAGGGATGTGTTCTCTCTTGCTTATATACCCTTAATAGCTCCTCCCCTTTATTAATTATGATATGGTAGTCCCCATTTCACAGGTGTGTGAGGCTCTTGGTCACGTCACTCACTTCATTAACTGTTTACAGGTGTAGTGGGCATTTCTGAATCTAAATCATTTGCGACCCAACATGCAGAGCTGAAACTTTCACAATGTGTACCGAATCCCCAAAGTCATCTTTATCGGAACCCAGTAAGCGCTGTGGAATCCAGACAGTGCAGTCTGACCGCCGTTATTGCTAGATCATGATGTGCTTATCTTATTTGAAATAATGTTGTTTTATGAAGAAAGCAAAACACGCAAAATGACAACAAAAACAAGAAAGTCCTCCTGCGTTAACGCAAGAGGCATACCAACTGCAGCATAGAAAGTCCAGGGGGGGGGGGGAGGGGGAACTCAGGTTGGGT
>JBCAUG010155733.1:0-20353 GCA_038406175.1 Haplosyllis leylae | reverse complement strand
CACCACCCCTTGGCAGAGTTTTGTGTACAGTTTTGGTCACTATTCCATGGGCAGGACCACCTAGTCTTATCGAATTCTATTCGAAAGACAATAAAAAATTACGACAATCAATTTGGTCAAAACTGTAGCTCAAAGCAGTATCTTCAAAATGCCACCACTGTTATTGATTACTTTATCGAATTACGAGAAAATCTTCATTTTTGAAAAGAAAACATAAAATGAAAACAAATGAGGGGAAATGATACATTTCTCTGATCTGCACAATTTCACACACAATTGATATTTTGACATATCAAAATCAAGATGATTTCGAAATGCGGGGGCACGAAATCAATTCCTGAACTTCAATCTATCTCATTTCCTTGATCTTATAACAGAAGAAAAGCTTCTACAAAGAGGAGCTTCCCAAATCAAAACAGTAGAGCTGACGGGATGCTTCACAGTTTACGCCCTATGTCAGTGTCTTCACAGGCTTGAGGTAAGTAAGATATCAGGACTCCACCCAGTGTTTGTAAGAGCACAGTAAGTGACAGTAAGTAAAACGTTATGCATCCACCCTGTGATTGTAAAATCACAGTAAGTGGCAGTAAGTAAGAAGTTACGCATCCACTCTGTGTTTGTAAGAGTACAGTCAGTGGCAGTTAGTAAGAAGTTCCACCCTGTGTTTGTAAGAGCACAGTAAGTGGCCTGTAGTCAATCAGAGTCACGCATCCACCCTGTGTTTGCAAGAGCACAGTAAGCGGCTTGTAGTCAGTCAGGAGTAACGCATCCACCCTGTGTTTGTAAGAGCACAGTAAGTGGCTTGTAGTCAGTAAGAAATGACGCATCCATCCTGTGCTTAAGTGAAAAGCCAAGGAAAGAAGTCAATGTACGGTAAGGGTTTCAGGGATTTAACAGGTTGAAACGTCTAATATTCACTAGTTGACGCTACCCTAGAAACTTCCGTGTTTTTATCTACTGTCAGTTCTTTGAGTTTCGATCGCAATATGGAAATCTTTGGTTTAAGTGAGGAGGGATAAGAGGCTTGTGGTTGGGATATCGACAGTTTTATACGGCAGTACGACAGCGGATGTCGGTTCACTTGACATCGGACTGACAATGCACTTACAACGCTCCATGGAAACCAGACTCCTCCATCACCAAGATCAACATCTCCGCTTTAGGAAATAAATAAACAGTTTAAAATGTCAGGATTTAGCTCTTGTCCAATCAAAAAGTTAGAAACTTGCACGTTGCGAAATTGTTTTTCTCTAAGTTTGTGACACACCCCCGCAGAAAAAGGACACAATAGTCCTCAATCTCCCCGTTTTGAAATTTCCTTTTCAGGAAATAAATTGAATTTCTTTTATTTCATTTACTTTTAAAGGTCATCTCATCACTTTGTGACGCTTTTAAATGGTTATTTTAAATAGTTCATGTAACTCTTTTCCGCACTACAAGCTACTCTTCCACGAGCAATATTTCCGTCTTAGAGAATGTTTTACAAATGGCAGATTCTTGAAGATGTGCAGCGCACAATGAGCTCTATGCCACATTTCCGTCTTCACAGATCTTTCTAAAGAGGTTTCGAAATGTCAACTTTAATTTATATTGACCCTTCTCTGTTGGAGAAAAGATGTTACCATTCTGCAGCGCATTTTATAAACTTGTTAAAATTCTAATTTTGGTGACGCCGTTGCCATGCACAGAAAACGGTGTGCAGAAAACAGGCTATGAAAGGGGTATTTTAAGTTTAAGATTTGCTACTGTGAATAAAAGCTATCATAGAGGGATGGCTGGGACATCTTCTGGTGCTGAAAGGTCAACATGCAAATAACGAGTGCTGGGGTGGGGGTGGTGACCCCTCTTGATGTAAGTACAAGAACGCCATGGGGTGTAGTGGGAATCCCTATTCCTTGTTGTAACGGCAAAAAAAAGGTTATTTACAACTTTACAACCCCTATAAGAGGTGGTTGGGACCCCTCTAGGCGTATAATTAGGTCACCACTCACAAGTGATTTCAGAAGCCGGGGGATTTCCTCTCACTTTGGAGGTCCTGCAGATGTAAGTGCAAAAGCTCGCCCATCCACAAATATTGGCGTAAAAGAGTGACCACTCACAAATGTTTGAAGAGGTAGTGGTGACACCTCTGGGTGCGGAACCCCTTCTGGTGTCAGTGTCAAGGTAGTCGCCCACATAGAACCATTCTATACTCATCACGTGTGCACAAGGCATAAAGTGAGTCGCCTAAACTTACACTTCCAGATGTTATAGAATTGATTTGAATTTTTTGTTGTAAAAATGTTACAAAGAATTCCTACCTTTTCTCTATGAACTGCAGGCCCCAAGGCGTCCAACATTACATTGTCGCATCAAAACCAAAGAAATCTTACCTACAATGTAAAAAGAGCATCAAAGTTAAAATAACTCCACAGTTCCAAATAGACTCCTTTGATCTATTGCAGGGTGGGTATTTATAACTTGACTGATACGGTTTAATCCAATCAACTTTCTATTTCAAGCTTCTTTGATATTTTTAACCTAAATGAGGCACGTGGTCTGCACGAAGATGATCATACTTAATTTTCCACATATGGCATCTACACACAGGGGATGTCCTTACATTTTACTCCCACTTTGAGGATCACTTTCAGGTGCTAAAAGAATTATGAATAAATAATTAGGGACCATTCCTAAGAAACAGAGGAAGGATAAAAGTTGCTTTCAAACCAGAAGTACTCTCACCCTCCCACACATATGTAGTTAATGTCACTACCATGATGTCCCGACAGGAAGACCTAGCAGCCCTTACCAGCATTAGAAACTTTGTTCGCGTTGAAGAAGCCAAAAGGTCTTTTATGTTGAAAGGACAAACACACTTTACTTTCTTGTAGCAACATTACTTTCGACAAAACTCACATCAACAAAATAGACCCATGCCTCAGACACGCCGTTCCTATCTCCCAGATATCTTGTTTCATAAAAAGACCCCTTCTGCCTCATGACTAGCTCGCTAAAAAACTCAGAAATTAATACTAAAATAAGAAAGTCCTCCTGTGGGAAGCCGCCAGAGGCGTACTGCCTGTGGCATAACAAGTCCTGGGGGAGAGGGTTACCCCAGTTCCAGTCTGGGAGTATCACAGTCCCAGTCAGGAAGGGGTACCCCAGTCCCAGCTGGGGGGGCTACTCCAGTCCCAGCCAGAGGGAGTACCCCAGTCCCAGCTGGGGGCGGGGGTACCCTATCTTGGGGTACCCTCCCCAGGTAGGACCTCTGACTGGACTGGGGTACCCACCCCCCCAGGACACAGGACAAGAGGTTGGGAAGGGACCTGGGACCAGAAAGGACATGGCAGCAGAGGTTGGGAAGGGACCTAGGACCAGAAGAGGGGTATCCCCCCGAATTAACAGACAGATGCCTGTGAAAACATAACTTCCCGTCGTACTTCGTACGCGGGTGCTAATAAACGCTCACACATCACATTTAGACCCCTACGCCTCGCACCTGAGAAATAGATCCTTAAACCTTCTCTCCAGAAGTAGAACCTTGGACCTCTGAAATTTAACCTCACGAATCAGAAATAGAACATCATGGATGAGAAATAGAACTGCAGGCATCACACTTCAGAAATAAACTGCTCACTTCTCGGAAATTCAGAGAGTGGTCATTTACCTTCGCAGTAAGTCCAGGTACCGACCAAAATCTTAAACAACTTCGAATTATGTTACCATAACAAGTCGCCATGATGCCACGTTGAATATTCCACACGCTGTCACTATCGCCATCCGAGTTTTCGCAAATGAACAAAATTGGCAATGTTGGCAACATTGGCATTATTGACTGCTTTGTATCTTCACAGATTTGCAGTTTCTTTGTTTATTTACGGCATATCATGTAAATAAATGTGAAATTAAATGTCACTTGGTATGAGAAGATTACATTTCAAGGTTGCAGACATCATTGGTGTGACTGGTCCAATTCCAATGGCACAGCTGAAACGAAGTTGGCATTCTTGTATTGTCGAGTGTTTGTGAAAAACCTCTCATGTGGTTGAAGGGATTCCTCCTTTCACTGACCACAGACCCAGATTTGTCTCATCTAATCATCATCATATTACTTAGACGATTTTTTTCCACATTACTGCTAATAACTACAGTGTGAATAACACATTAGTGGATTTAATTTAGATAATCAAGAGAAATTAATTAAACTTTTATCTGGATTGTTTTTATCCATAGAAAGACATAGTTTGTGTGAAAAATGTGAAAGATTTAAAGAGGTTTTTCCCGGAAATGGTCATCATACATCTGAACTGAACTGAATCTGAATCATACATCTTGTGATTTTGAAACTGTAACGAGAGCTATGAAATTCCTAGAATAAATCAGTAGCAGGGACCAAAATAAGCATCAAAGGATCCGTCAATGTTAATTCGACACGTTTTACTCTGTATTTAGATTATGGTCATCTCATTAGATGAATTACACGAGGTGTGTGGTACGTGATCTACTGGTTATTTAAAGTGACTCTGTAGCGTAATGATTCGAACATTTTCAGTGATATTTCTATTTCCAAAAGAGTACGGGCCCATTTACATCAAGCGTCAGCGTCAACGGAGCATCAACGCAGTGATGATGCTTGCGACACAGCTCTTATTTACCACAATGGAGTCACTCCAAAATGGGTTGCAACCCCATTCTCAAGCAACTCCATCACAGCATTGGCGCTACATTGACGGTGACGTTTAGTGTGAACGGGCCCTAACGATGCTTCCAAGTAATATCCATGTCATGAAAGTGAAAATAGTTATAACTCCTTTGTTTTTGGTCTGTGCATTATGAAATTGCACTGGTGCAGGAAGTCAAAAGGGGGGTCAGTTTGCAAAGAGAGATTGCTGCAATTCATGGTCAATTGAATTGTAATGATGAAAAATGAATGTATGCAAAGGCTCGTTCACACTGCGACAGCAACGGCATTTTAATTTAAGTGTCATTGCTGTCGTCGTCACAATTGGGCATAGAACCCATTGCCGTTGCCATTGCCGCAGGGCCCCATGTGAACGCTTCCATTGGAACCAATACCATCCATTGTTAATGAAAAAAAATATTCAGTTTTCGTTGCCGTTGTCGCCACAGTGTGGACGAATCTTATGGTTCCAATACACTCTGGAGGCACTTCTGTGATACAAAGCGATCCTCTTGCTTATAATACAATGACATTATGCCCGATGATGAAAGACCTGACTGAAGTGAACTCCAAATATTTATATTCTTGTATAATTAATGTACAATCGTCCAATATAACACCAGGGTCTTGCTCTGGGATGTCCCTTTTTACACTGGAAGGTGTATGTAGTTCCATTTCCATTTCCGTGAATTCGTGAGTTCATTTTCTAGGATATCGCATCATCTTGCACCTGCACCGTAGCCGCGCCTATTTAGGGACAGCTTTGGTTGCTCATCCAGCCGGTGACCGTTCTTTCGGACAATAACCTCTCTCCCGGACAAAAACCTCGATTGAGGAAAGTTTCAGGTCTATGGCTTTGAAAACTGTGCCTTTTGGGGACAGTTGTGAAAAACAACGGACAAATGTAAATCCCTCGTGACTAATTGCCTCTCTTGGCACCTGCCGGAGGCAACTTCAAAGTGACTGATTTGTAATTAAGTTAATGTTTTCTCTCGAAAGGTACAGTCCTCAGTGGCAGCAAACTGTTTCATAGCATTATTAGTTAGGACACTGTACATTTAAACTGCAATTTATGAAAAATGTTGCAGAGCCCATGGTGGATCTTAAACTTACGCTCTGCATGTTTACTTGACTTCTTCGTCTGTACAATTATTACGTTTTGCCTAATCGAGTAAAAAACTCGACGGATTAAGCGGTCTTCGTTGGCTGCTTCATTCATTTTGAGATTAATTTACAATTACTTTGCTGTTTAGGGTTGTGTAGCATCTGGCTTACATTTACATTAGTATAGATTCTGACTTTTGGTTCATGGACCTTTCTAATGTACAAATGCTAAAATATAAAGCCAAAAATTATAGTGTGTGGAAACTGTTCCTGGGAACAATGACAATGTTATTATATAGTAGGACAGGTTTTATTAAGGATGACATATTCTTTAAGATAATCTCCCTCAAGGTCAGTCACTAGGCGAGATATGTGTAACCACTATTAGCCTACTTGTTCGTACTGTCACCAGTTCACAGTTCCAGTGAGAAACCCTTGAGCCCATTTCCCTTCAATAAGGCTTCATGGTTGGAAATAGCTCCAAAACACACGTGTGTGAGCTGTTTACGGCGGGAGTTGACCTGCGTATTAAACACATGAGTGGACACCTTATTACGGGAACTCATCCCCTACGGCCGCATTCCTCCGCAATCTCAACCACGGGATTCCCAATTGGCCTATTTTCCTTGCGTGCCATGGGACACACTATTATTTAAGGTTCGGTCACATTTAACGAAAACGAAATCCTGCACACGGCAAAGATACCTTTGGCAAAAAACAGCATTGAGTTGGGAGTCGTTTCCACTGTGCGACGTCGTCTGCAGCGACATCAAAGTTTCCATAGCAATGACTGTATGCAACATCTCACAGAATAAGTACTGCACTCAGTCTGGGACTCCATCGATACACAGCAAAAGTTGACATCGGCAGTCACAGATGGTATAACAGTGGAAACTGATCGTTACATGGCAGACTTTACGAAACAAAACATGTCAGCAAGGGATCTATATCACTCGAAGTCAAAGCAAACAAGGGTATCAGAGTTCGCTTTAGAACAATGTGAATGCCTCCTAATGGTTTGTTTGCGCTGTATGAAAACGTCTATTGAACGATCATAAATGTAACGGCGTCTATGGCACGAAAATGTGGGTGTCAACGTTGTGCAAATGTGACCGCGATGCAACAGCTTAGTGGGGTCTACTCCTACTCTGTGCATCAAAGATCGTACTTGGCGATGGACGGTCCACCGCAAATAGTTACGCACCATTTACATAACACGTCTGTAGATTGCAGCCCAGGAACATGCCTTGTGACGCAATGATTACCGTGGATCAGTCCATCGCCAGGTATCATCAAAGATAGACGAATGCATTTTATCGCAATCGCTTCGTTAACGCATTCTGTAAGTGAGTCATTCGCCTATATTGACCGCTCTTCTCCGTCCATTTCCCCGGTGTGACCCGACGATACTCACTGTGGGGACTAATTAACCTTCTCCTCAGGGATAGGTACATTACACCTGTGGACAAGTTGTTTTACATGTGTTGTCCTCCCTCGACTCATTATATTGTTACGTGTAACTTGACATGCGATCGAAACACGCGGGAATTCCCTTCCCCACAAGGTCAATCGAGTTGTTTTTGTTCCTAATTAAGACGCACTTTCACTGAATTCAATGAATCTGATGAAACCAATGGTACGTGAATTTGGGTCAATTCAAAGGCTGTTTCAATGTCTTTAACTCTATGTTTTAGTGAATGATACATGTGCATGTAGACTCATGGAATCAGCAGTTACATGTACTACACGCAACTTCACAAACTGCACTGTCGATGACATATTTGGTTACATTTCTGTGATAGTTCGTTCTGCATGTAACTATAATCTAGTCAATGGTGTGAATGGCAAAAAGGTTTTTTTTTTAAAAAAATACTGTCGCGTTTTGTCCGTTTTGGTTTTAAAATTTGGTGAATTTGACTAATTAGTTGTTTATTTAGACTAAATTCGTCTAATCATCAATAGTGAAGTCCTCTACATGTGCAAAGTAATGTTTTCACACATTGTAGACTCATCTGACTCATTTTTACTCAGATTTATCATACATGCATTGTCAACTTGTACGTCACAAGATGAATAAGTCTAATTTGTCAAATACATTTAACAATATCCAAAAACCAAAAGAGGAAAATTGCGAGAATTTATGCTGATAATGGAGCACAATGTCATTTTAATTTTACCAGACAATGACTTTTATTGTATCAAGTGAATCAGTCAATGGAACCTAAGTAAAAGTAGCTGACTCCGCATTTGATAGTTTAGAAATTAAATTTAAAGCTGCAGAAAATGAGGTCAATCGGCTCTTGTCTATTTTCCATGCATGGCAGTAAAATGAAATACTAGAAAACTGTAAACTTGAGGTTCACTACCAGCGCGATCAAAATTTCGACAGTGCGTTGGGGAGTTCCATCAGTTAGGCCGTTGAGAAATCAACTCAATTGTCTGGGTTTTTTGGTGGCTCGTAGAGTCACCTTATTGATTACTTCGAGGGGTTTGTAACATCCTGTCCAGGGGGTTGTTAACACCTTTGCAGTTTTATGATAATTAGGCAGGCCTGCTTTAACCTGCAGTCATTGGTTGGAATTTGTTTACACAGAATGCTGCCATGACGTCATTTAGATCTAACAACATCACGAGACACTATTTGAACTTTGTTCATGACGTAATTTTTTTAAACTGTTGCTCATAATGAACGTGGAATCTGACGGAGAAATTCTCTCAGATTTGATATTACACAGAATTGAATATCGACCAGACTTTTTAAAATCAAATGAAGCGTGGATGTCAAATGATGATAATTGTAATGAGTCGTGGTCATTAGCTCATTTGGCTGCCATTAGAAATGTTGTCAGAAGCTAATCCATGAAAACTTTCTCAAATCTGTATTTCTAAGTACAACAGTCCGAAGGCAAACGTAAATATGTCTGCAAAATACTGAGGACCCACTTCAAATTCGGTGTCAAACACAATTTGATTCCGGTGCAAAAATTCAGGTCTATGATGGGTGTCTCCCAGAGCTTCCTCCACATTTCTCGGATGGTTTGGAGGCGAAGGGGCCATGTTCAATTCATTGTAGTCCTGTACATTTTTGGTGTCAAGGAAACTGACTGAGGCATTAGAAATTGCATTCTGGATAGCGGTATGGAGATTATGCGGTCCGCCTATGAATCGCGAAGGGATTCCTTACATCCAGTACCAATAAAGTTGATGAAACTATAAACATTTGAGAGACCCAAGTACGCGACATGCTTCCATTACTTTTGCACTTCTCACAAAATCACAAGTAAAGCAATTCTTGTTTTATCATACTCTGGTGATATATTGCCTTTTCTTTCACTTATGATAACTGGCTTCAGATTGCTGTTTCAACCGTGTCTAGGTTCATAGGCTGCACGAAAGAAGATCTGAAGAGGTTGATCTATTGTAATGCTGACAAGGCGTCAGCAAAGCAATTAATAAACAGCGAGACAGGCAATTCACTGCCATTACTTTCCCAGTGAAGCATCACCTTTGCCCTTTACGTACATATGTCATCTGAACAAAGCGGTCTATTATCAATTACTCTTGCCTTACGGTCATCAGAGGAACACATATGAACGCCAGATAAGCTGATCTTGTTACAAAACAAAACATACTACTTCTGTAGCAGGTGGTTATATGTCACGCGGAACCGACGCGGGAGCCCAACTTTTTCGAAAATATCCAGCTTCCACCCATCAGCATCCCCAAACCCAATCCTGGGGGGCAGGTATCACCTGTTTCCAGGATCAGGTCCTATTTTAGTAGCCTAAGTTTTTCCGCCAGGTGTAGGAAGGGAGGATCCAATTGTACCTAGGCATGTGATAAATCTACCTATTATCTACCTTCCCACCAGACTGTTACAATGATGACATCATTGTGGAACATCTCTGTCATCTGTGATGCCATCACCCAAACTGTTTATAAGTGTGCTTTCATGCCCTTTTCAGTTAGTTCAGCCTTTCACATTTAGGGTAAGGATCTCAGATTGGTAAAGACTGAGGAAGCTGACTGAGGAATAGTCAGTTACACTAACCATTATAACTACCACATTCTGCTATGAACTGAAGGTCCTTGTAGAGATATGTTAGTGCAGTGCTAATAAATCAAGTTGTGCAAACCAACTAGCAGGTGTATGCTAGTTTAGGACCCATTTATGGAGGCACAAATGCGCCTACCCCATCAGACCTGCAGGGCCTTCTGAATCTGAGCGAGTGAGTGAGCCACTGTCTCGCTTAACTGAGTGAGAGTGCATGACATATATTTCATAAAAAGAAATGATTCCAATGGAAAAGACCATGTACAAGGTCAAGCACCCCTACAAAGAAGGTTGTGATAAAAGGTTCCAAAGAAGCAATAGTATCAGAGCTAAGGACCAGTTCAGCAACAAAGAGATTTATCTTGAAATATTTAAAGGGCAGAAGATATCTGAAATCAATTCTTTTCTAGAGAAAAATGAGTAACAGGATTTATTTTAGATAGAACTGATTTCATAATATTGGAAGATAAGTAAATAACATACAGTAAGGTTTGTCTTCATAGTTTGATGAGTCGATGCATTTTGGATTCGCGATAATAGTTGAAGCTCAAAGAACAGTACAACAGAACAAAAACATCTGAAAGCAAAGTTATGGTCAAGACGGTCTTTGATCTGACACTGTTAATTGTATTTCTACTTTCAGATCTGGCGTCAACGTTGCATCTGTCAGTGTTCTCACTGTTGTTTGCAGATATATTATTACAGTGATAGGACCAACTTGATTCCAATCCACGGGAATGATGATTGCCAAAAACATAGAACAAAATGAAATTAAATCTGTCGGTAGGAAGTCCCTGAAAGCGAACATGTGAAGCAAAGTTTCTGTTCTTTTTTCATTTGGAATTAACACTAAATGGACGCCGTAAATCACAATGACAATTAGTACAGTTCTGACCTATATAAACCATATTCTGTCGTCATGAAATAGGTCCAGTGGCCTATTAGAAGCGAGGCCTAAGCAACAAGTTGATGAAGCAGTTTGTCCGCCCAGCTTTGCTGCTGTCTTTAGTCTTCCTGGATTCAATAGAAAACTGAGCCGTGAAGACGTCGCTGCTTCACTCTCAAGCAAACCAAACTGATTGATAAGCATATATCCAAAGTTACACAATAGTTACACCAGTTTGCTTGCCTAAGATAAGTAAACGTATTACGAGGAACGTCTGGATCAGTTTTCTTTACCTTTTCCTGCAGTTCCGACATTTAGTTTCTTCGTTACTGTGCGCAATGTTTGATACGGGGATTACAGGCAGACTACAGGATACTAACGCGCAGGGTTCCGGACTGATATGACAGATTACACGGCCAAAGGTAAGAATGTAACTTTCAAACAGCCATTTTTATTTAATTAGGACCTAAAAGTTTCCCCATTCAAAATTTCCATTTGTGTAACTACCGGTTTAATCTTGCAGTTCGGGGAATGCAAACTTGGAATTTTGATAAATTCGTTTAATCATTTGGTTCATCAATCTAAAAGGTTATATCTGTTTGCTGATTGAATACAAAAATCACAATTTATCTTCGTTGTAGTCTTGTCACCCTGGAATACCTTTTATACATATTGGCTAATCTGTAACGACAAAAGGAACAATCCCCCCAGTAATAAAATGTTTGTAAATATCCCAGCCTGTCCATGGCCAGATTTTGTCGTTCTAATGGTGTGATGAAAAACGAAAGCAATTCATAAAGTTTTACCTATGTAAATCGTTAGTATGAAGAAAAGTAAAACTGACCACGCACCAAATGAAATACAATAATTTACTACAGACCACACCAAAACATGATTGAAAAAGGTAAAGTGTGATTCGTACAAAATATCATGCGGAATGGCTACAACCAAGGTGACCTACAATATGTATTATAACTTGTCAAATGTGTCTGTCCATGTAAATCAGTTGGTCATTGTCTCATTGAGGACAGCGCTAAATGGCACGGGACTTGTGTTTAAATGGCTATGTGTCATGAACTTTCCTACTACTCGGTACGCCTTTGTTGCTGTATACTGTAAATATCATTGGTAGATGGACTTCATTCCAAGCTTGTTTTGCTCAAGTCCAAGGTAGTGACTCCTGTAGCAACACATAAATGCTTGGAATTAGTTGCGTGCTCAAGCTGTCGGATGAATCCATCCCCATAAGAGACAGCAATAAATACTGTCCCCGGCCCCACATTCAGCTTCCTTCAGTTAAGTGTTATTTTGTGTAGACTTCCTTGACAGACATTAGCAGCTATCAGCGTCTTCCTGTGGGTCTGATTCCACCCACCGGTCGGTGCTTACAATGGGTCAAAGTTAAACCACGGATCCATATTCTGCAGTGATGATTGCAAAAAAGTGTATTTTGCTCTCTGCATGACATTAGTGATATTGTTTGAGGAAATCTGCGACATTTTGCCCTTCTCTCTTGCCCTTGATCATTTTTCACAATGACTGAGTTCCAATTTCACATTGTAAATTTAGTAGTCTGCAAGTTGTTAAGGATTCATGAAGAACTAAGTTCAGTTGTTGCCGAACCAGATGCGAGAATGAAATGAATTTTACACTGTAGCCCACTGCGAGAAAAGTAAAATAAGAAATATTACTTTCGTCCATTTCTGTTGAAGTAATATCTTTGTACGGTATGAAACACAACCAAATGAGAAAATGACAAAAATAGTAGCATCATTGTTGAAGAATGGTATTCTGCCCTGTAAGAACATTACATTAGCTTATCTACATGTTTGGGAACAGGTCAGTAACACTCCTGATAAAACAGCTCACCTGCCCAGCTTTTCAACAACCTAAGCTGTCACTTGGGTGGTATCTGTGATGTAGGGGGTTGAATACAAACACTGCCACATCACAATGAAGTAAATTGACTAGGAAATTGAAAAGTGGCTGTTTTTGTGTTGCGTGAAGACACTCAAATTCATTTCCACAAATGCCAAAGAGGTTTCTGCTTAAATTTATACCACTACGTAATGCAAAAAAAAAAAAAAGATCAAACTGTGTGGTTACAATAGATAATATCACTTCAAACATAAAATACTGGAGAAAACACTTCGTTATGAAATGGTTTTAGAGCATGTGGAGTTATCAGCATTGTTGAGAACTGAATTATTTCACATCAAAACGCGACTGGGAATGTAATGGTTTTATCCTAATTGACACATGCAAACGACAGAAAAGTAACAACATCCTTTTTAGGAAATGGATTTTATGAAAAAGGTTGTAACATCATGTATTCCATGTGATAGGCTAATTTGAAAGTAAGCATTTTCGGCCTTTCATACCACCAAGAAGGGAAGTGGCAGAGCAAAGACTTTGAGCATTACATTCAAGCACAAAAGGGTTCACATCAATGGGAGACAGCCAATAAATATAAGATTAATTGACCCATAGTTCTTATTTCCTTCCACCTTTTTACCAGGTACATGACATAAAAGACAACTAAGGAATTAAAGCATTGTTTCCATTATGAATATAATTGGTGCAAGATTACTATTGACCAACGTTTATGTCATCGTCTTTCCTTTCCACAAGTACACAATTTACACAAATTCAAACAAGCTAATAGACCAGACAATCAAAGCAGATGTCTGAAGGATGGAATGAACATTATGTTCTGTTGCTTGTACTTACACATTAGTACAGTCGTTATTCTTCCAACAAATGTAGGATCTCTTAACCTGTCTACAAATTATCAATACTCTACCTCACCACAGCTAATAAAGGGGGTTTTTACACAGCAATATCTTATTTACGAACAAGATTGCTCCATAAATGTGTTCCCCAGGCATTTTGTTCAATGGTTTTGTTATCTCCTACGTCCTTTCTAGTTATCTGATTTTGTTGAAATTATTACAAGAAAAACAAGACCAAAGCATTCTGCATCTTCTATTGAGCTCGATTCGCACACAATGTGAAATTTTGTCCTTCATACCTTGCGATTATTTATTTTTTATGAACACTGAAACGTGATCTGGTTAGGAGAATACTCCGTGTATTCCCAAAACTATCTAACTGATCGAGTTCTGTAATTTTCTCTTCTTGTTCGAGGAATAAAGTAGTTGATTAGGACGTAAAAAAGCAGCTCATTTTTAGACCAATACCTTACTGTATCTCAGAAGAAACTACCTAACCCAGCTGCCAAAGTTGTAAAGTACTCCGATGCTTGGGCTCCGTTTGTTCTTTAAAAGTAATTCGTCTTGTGCTTTCTTACCCTGAGTGCGAATGCTTAAAAAAAATCGTTAACGGAGCAAGTAGCTTGGAAAGACTTATTGCGAGGCAAAAACCATGCTAAAGTGTTATCTTCAACATTAAGAATCATATTTTAGGTAAAATCAGGCCCATGAAATAAAAACAAGCCAAAGCATCTTGTCAGTATTGTACTTGAGAAACAAGCAAAATAGCGCTCAATGACGTGGGCAAAAATTAAGGCAAGCTTAATGACCACTTGGTAGGCCTGAGTAGAAGCATCCAGAGGTTGACAGGTCTCAAAGAAAATTATCACTTATCCTTGTCATGACAGTATGACAGTAGCAATACAGATTGTGGTCCTATTTTCGAGAAGCTGTACGGTTCGGTTTCTATGTTTCACCGTCAGATTTTCACACCTTTATCCGGAGACTTTTCGCAGCTTTAGACGACGTCTGAGCGACGACTCTTTGGGCCGCTGGCCTGGTCAGAACAAGCAGTTGCTTTCATTCAGCAAGCACACGAAGCAGCTCACCTGCCTAGTTTCTTCCCTGTTGGGCTGACGCGTCTGGTGAGTTTTAAAGGAAATATAATCGCAAATAAAGATCTGTACGGACATATCGGCTTTACTGAGCGACGTAAAGTGGCCAAGAAGACCGATTCTTCCATCCTTTAGAAAGACATTAAATATACTGTGGAAATCATCCAGAGGTGATAAAGTTGTCAATGCTGGATAGGCGAACGAGCAACCATTAATTGAAAGTGCTTTTCAAATGAAAAGATAACTATCACTGATTAGCCAGCACAAAACGCATAAATTGCTTGGTATGACACATGAGAAATCATTACGCACTCAATTTCTATTTTTTCGAAATACCTCATCGTAACTTGATAGTTTTATGTAAAGAACTGTGGATAAGAAGCACATTTTACACTGGATGCATGCGGGGTTACTTCAAAGGATGCTTTCAGCTTAATTAATTTATTCAGGTAAGAAACTGAAAGTGGTTGTATGTTTGTGAGTACACATAGATTATTTGTCACTTGTCAAATACTATCCTCATTAAAATATCAATTTCTAAAATTTATATCTGATTGAAACGAAGGGCTGGCTGGGTTCTATCTCTCCTCACCAACGTCCAGTTTTATTCTTGTCATTTGCGAGAAACATAGCACAGAAAACGAACTCTATGAATTAAGTCGAATACAACTGATATTTAGCATGAACAATAAAAGGTTTCACACATTAACGGGATTAATGGGATACTTGCAACCCCACTTCATGTGCTGTTCAAAGTTGTTAACACATGATTACTGTAAACATTTTAATTGATTTTGGATTAATAAATGCACTTTACCAGTGTCAAGCAATGGTCAATGAGAACCATAGCTCACACATGAATTAACAACTATTCAAATCATAAACACTTCTCACAAATGTTGACACCATCACCGTTTTTATTCTGATCTAACTGCCGAAACAGCCACGTAATATTACATGACAAAATCGGTCATGAATCTACCACACGACAATTGTTTCAGGTGTTGTTTTTGATTGCATTTGGTTTTATCCATAGGTCATTGGTTCAAATTAAATGTATCAAGAATTCATAAATTCCACCAAACCCACACAATGCCAACATAGGAACGCAACAGTTTGCTCTTGAACTATGCACGGGAGCTTTGTCTCTGTATTAAATGGTAGATCTCTCTATCACTACGCTAAAACAAGGATCATTACATAACCTACATTTGAAGAGCATTTTGGAAAAAAACATGTGTCATCGGATATAACCTCACGACAGATGACATTTAACGATTTCATTTTGTCGTGACTAAATTGTAATCCAACTTTATTAGAAATATTTTGTGTGGTAATTCCTGTTCAAGAAATCAGGTTTATCAGAGGGTGGCGGTACTTAATTAAATATGTGTTTGTCTAATAACAAATGGTTCACTATAATTATTTTTCACTGTTTTAAAAAAAATTTACAAGTCTTTGGTTTCATACTGTAAATTTATTTTGCGTCAATCCTGATCTCTGTGTTGTTTGCAAGTAAGACTCTTTTTTTTTAAATTGTGTGTTGTAGTTCCATTTCTGTTGACATATTTTCTTGATTGTAAAAACTAGGGAAAATAAGGGCCACAATTGGTGTAATATCATAAAACGATCCCACTCTGGGAAATCACAACTTCATTTCCACTATGTTACAAACATTTCTTAAAACAATTTTAATTTAGCAAAGTGAAGCATCACGTCTGCGTTTTTAGCTATCATCACTGGAAGGCTCGACATGTCAGATTAGAGACCATTCCATGTTTCCTTCCAAAAGAAACCAAATTCTTTCACCCAATCCGTCTGCAATAATCGATCTTTATAATTTCAGATAGAATCCAGGTCCAATAAAGGATTTCAACTGAGTGAACAGTCCACCACGAAACAAACAACCAATCCGTCCAACACTTCAATCCGTCAGGCAACGGACCACAAGAGACCTCGTCGACTTTTCTGCAGAAATGTGCTCAGAGTGAACAGTTCCTGATCTTGATAACAAAGAACATTTCAAAAGGTGGCGCAGAATCAGAGATGTACTCGAAATACTGCTGGACATTTAAAACATAAGGGAAAAACAAACTTTGTGCTATCAGGGCACGTAATTTCTTTACAGGGACATTGGGAGTTAAATTTCAGCCACCAAAGGCTTTACATTTTTGACACAAGAAAAATGCAATTCTAACTCGTTTTGATAGAATCCACGTATCATAATTCTATTTCGTATCTGATCTGAAACAAATACCAGCGTAATGACTACCCCGTGGAACAATGGAGATTACAATGAAAACTACTCACCAATGTCACTCAACAATTCACTGGGGTCCTCAGTTGTGTATACAGCCAAAGGACCAGATTTACTTGAAGTGGACATTCAGATCAATTCTACTCCAACAGCTGCGAGTTCTTGTTCGGACCCAACACCCGAAGGCCTGAGAAACTATCGAATAGTCGTAAATGTATTTGTGGTAGGCATTCTCTGTCTGGTGGGTGTCGTGGGAAACGCTCTCTCCATTGCTGTACTACGGAAGGATCGAGACAAGAAGAACACGACAAATTGGTTGTTACAAACACTGGCCGTGGCCGACACGCTGTATCTGTGCGCATCTGTCTTCATCCAGACATTGAATACCATCCGGGCTGACACGAACTGGTGGCCCGATCTTCAAACAGCATTTCCCTACCTGGAACCCTACATCTGGCCTTTCGCTTCTATTGCTCAGACCATTACCGTCTGGCTGGTTATGTTAGTTACCGTTGATCGCTATATTGCCATCTGCCTGCCACTCAGAACGAACATAAGAACACTGCAGCGAACCAAACTCGCTGTCGCCATCGTAATACTTGCTGCTATTCTTTACAATGTGCCGCGCTTCTTGGAAAGAGAAATCGTCGCAGAGTTCAGTGAATGTACCAATACCACCATTATCAAAACACAGAAAACAGAATTTAGGAAAAACAGGGTCTACTTCCTCGTTTATAAAACAATCATGTACTTTATATTCCGAGCCATCGGTCCCCTCCTGGCGCTCATCATTTTGAACTTGAGACTTGTGAAGGCTCTACGGGAAGTTCGAAAGAAGCACAGAGATATGACCAAAAGTACCAAACATCGTGAAAACATCACACTTATGTTGGTCGTTGTTGTTACGGTCTTCATCCTGTGTGAGCTACCTGATATGATTGTCCGTGTTATTTTTTCCCTTCTGATGTTCCTTTTTAAACCTGGAACATTTGACCTGACTAAACTCCGATACTTTAATGTAACAACAAACGCCTTGTTGACCCTCAATTCAGGGATCAACTTCCTCATATACTGTTTGATTGGAAATAAATTCAGAAATATCCTGCGGCAGATGTGCTGTAAAATAGGCAGGGGAAGACTGACTGAGGTTTCTGAAACGGAACCATTGACGACAAAGACACACATCTCCAACAATGGTGCTCTCAAGGACGGGAAGGTGAACAACAACAAAGGAGGTGACGTGGCTGTCTAACAATGGTGCAACATAACACACACTACTGTGGTATTTCTGATCCAGATTTTTCTTCACATTTGACTTGGGAAACAAGGTCTGACCGCATATATAAGTCAAATGCTATGGACATCCAGTCATCCATCTGCATTCATGTCAATATCAAAGACAAGGAATAGAGTATGAATCTTAAGAAGCGTGGGGGATAACAAGAGTTAAAACTCCATGGCCTAAAACACTGTTTTCATAAGGAGTATGTGCAACTGTATTCATCGTACACAAACTCACATGATGAGGATGTTTTAACTCTTATATCTTCTTCAGGTTCATACTAAGGCAATTGTTGTGACTTTATTTGTAAGATTATTCGAGAAATTGCATTAAATTTACGAAAGTATACAAACTGTTCACGTGCTTTTTACAGGATAAAAACTTATAACACCCAGAGGAAATGGTGGTTGCAGGGAGTCTGGGAAAAAACTGCGTTGTTGACTTTACCTTATGTACTTGTACTTATATCAGTGCTATATAACTCAACTATAATACAGTTAAGTTCTGTACTCATCCCAAAATATTTACTATGCGGGGCTGTCGTTTCTTGAATTGTATATTACCCATGTTCTGGCACACTTAGGATCACAGAAATTAAGACTATTTTAGCAGATTATTCTAATGTAATCAAGGAAACATTTCCATCTCACGTTGAAATGAAGAAAATGAATTTTTGTGGCATTTTTGTAATGGATTCTGTGATAATACACTTGTGAAATCATTTAAAGCAGAAGTTCTTTCGTCATTAAGCCTTGGGTGTAAAGTTTGATTTGTACATACTTTTGTAAATATAGAGTTAATTTAATGGGAATTTCTCTCAGTCCTTTTTTTTTCAACGCGATCTGAACGGTTCAGTGTAATTCAAGAATACTGAAAGCTGTATCTTACAAATGGATGCAAGTTATTTTCAAAATATGCTTAAATAGGTCTGTGGTCAAAATTTTGCATCAAATTCAACATCAAATATCCGTCTGAACCAAGATGTAAAAGCCAAAGCCATTGTTCTTCTTGAGAACTAATATATTTGCCTCAGTAGTAATTTTCTGTTTTAATAGGATGATTTCGTAACTTGGATAGAAAAATATAAAACAACATTCCAAAAAAGTTCAATTACGTAACTGTAGGTGCTACTCCACATCGTGACTTCCATTTAATATCAATCCACAAGAGCTCAAGCTTCCGTCGCTTTCCGTCATGACAATTACACACGACAACATGACTAAACAAACAGCTCAATTTTACGTCTTTTGGTCACATGATCTATGTAATTTCACGCACACATAACAAAAATGAGAAGAACTTTTTTGTCCTGAAAGGAATGTGTTATATTTCATTCATTCACCCTTTGTTTTTTGAGTTTTGATATTTCAAAACAAAATAAGAATACCAACAGCAGATTCCGCGACTACATTTTGGATGCATTATCATCCAGTCGGAATTAGAGAAAACAAATCTTTAGGTGGGGACAGATGGCGGGGTTAAGGAGGTTTGATATTTGAATCAAAGTTAACATATTTTGTCGAGTTACTTCTTGTGCTCATAGATTAATTCATACTGAACAGAAATCGATAATTGTTTTTATCGAGGTAAGCTCATCGGCCAAATTAAAAAGATACGCCCCATTAGATCAATTCACTATTTACCACAGAAATACTTAATAAAACTGAAAAATAGTTCTTCGAATTTGTCGTTAAAAAAACACAACACAAAATTGAGATATCTTTCAACCACCAATTATTTTATCTTTAATTACAGAAATCAAATGCTTTTGTAAACGTAAGTCTGTGATATACTGATTAAAAATACAATAAAAAATTATAGCCTTTGCAAATTAAAGTACAAAGTTGACAGATATGTCAACATACTCAATGTTGTGTTATTTTTGAAAACCTCGAATCCACCAAAATTCACCAAACTTTCCATGAATATTGTCAATAACAAGGACTTTTAAAACAAAAGAACACGCTACAAGACCAAAAATAAAATTGATTAACCAATGTTGTATGATGGGCAATATCGCTGTCAATTCGGTTAATATTGTAAAAACCACTTTTGAAATGAAATGTATCGAATCTCCTTAATTGCATCCAAAACCAAAAGTTCCCAGAATCACCTGGAACGCATTTCTCTACAAAATCTTGAGATTTTTTTTTCTTTACCTCCAACTGACTTAGATAATTTAATTTTCTCAATCGACTTTGGTCGTCTTTTTTTTTCAACTTTGCTTTGAGATAGAATATGGGTTCCTGGTTTCTGCAATTCACAATATTTAGGTTAAACT
>JBCAUG010155622.1:0-20365 GCA_038406175.1 Haplosyllis leylae | reverse complement strand
CCATTGACTTCAATGGGTCAGAAATTACTGATATTGTCGTTTAAGTCAGAAATTTGCGCTGTTCCCTCAGGGTGTTTATTTAATTAAACCAGAACAATTTTTTCTCGATTTTTACAACGATTTTGATTTTCTTGTTTCAAACTTATTGTCAACGATGGTATAAGTTTGAAACAAGACAATCAAAATCACCGAAAAAATGAACCCAGTGTGAAATCAGCAAGGCCAGATGTGATTGGCACGTTTTGGCCGGCAACGCTCAGAGAAATATATCGCATTGCTTAAATCGATGACAGTCTTCTAATTTCTTTTGACAGAGGAAAAACCAAGGGATTGAACAGAAACCAATGATCCATGACCCTATTGAAAATTCTTTGTAACAATTTTGCTGCAATATAACTAAACCCTTAATAAACAGATTTAGTGTTCAGAGTTATGCTTATCTCCTAATTCTATCTCAAGCAAATCAATTATTTGAGAGTCAAATAGCCAGTGGCGTACCAGGCCTTCCTCAAGAGAGGCACCAATTCTTAAGTGTCTTTCACAAAATTGTTATAATATTACCGAGTTCATTTTAGCTATGCCATTACAGCGGCGGATTTAGGATTTCCCGGAGGGGTGGGCGACATCTGATATCAAATTTCACACTCACTAATATAATAAGAAGCAAATAACAATTATGGTAATGCAAAGTTGGCAATAATTGCCAATTTGTGAGAACCTCCAAAGAAGAGGCCAAATTCCGCCCCGAACCAACCCCGGGATATCCAATCGAGTTTTTCACAAACACACAATCGTGTTTTTTCGATTTTAGTTTTGGATCTTGCTAAATTAGATGAATTAGACTAATTCATCTAATTGCACATGGACAGTGGAATTGACTATCCATGGACAGGTAAAATGTTCTTTTGCACAATTCATAGATCAGTTCACTATTCATGGATAGTTACACTGTGATTTTGCACAATTTGGATAGTGCAAAATTAATGTGCACTTTACATGGACAGTGAAAAATAAATTTACACTATCCACAGATAGTTGAATACACTATGTGTGAATAAATTACTATTCACAGATAATAGATTCCACTATCCACGTAGCATTTGTCTATTTCAACTAATTAGATTAATTCACCTAATTTCAAAACCAAAATTGAAAAAACACGAATGTTAGTACTGTTGACATTATTGCCAACTTTGTATTCCCATATATTTGCAGTTTTCTTCCTTATTTGCACAAATTGATGTCAGTAAATGTGAAATTGGAAATCACAGGGTAAATCAGGATTACACTTTAAGGTTACATGATTCATTGGACAAGTTACTTTTTTATGGCAGAGCTAAGACATAGTAATGTTGGCATTCTTGTATTACAGAGAGTTTGAGAGAAACTCTGGTGACAGGAAAAGCTCGACAGTACGCACGATTAGAAGAATTTGTACCTTAACTCAAGCTCAACACGAGCTAAATTCTGATCCAATCTAATTACATAATTTCTGTCCTGACAACCATTATGTAAATAGTATTAAGCTCAATTGATTACAAATCCGTGTCGTGTTAAAGATTTACGATTAATTATGCACCAAACGGATGAACAGGATCATGCTCCGGCTTGTGCTTCTGTTACGCGGTTTCTTATAACGATATTACCTGAATGCTTTTTCATTTGACTGTTTGGAAAACAAAATCATTTATACATTTTATCTTTTTCGCGATAAACAATTCTGTCAAATTTGATAGATCTGAGATCAAATGTAATTTTGCGGAATGCTCAAAATTTAAATTTTACAGATTGGTGCCGAATAGCATTACCGACCATTGCAAATTCATGAATCACAATATGCCAAAAGATCAATTTTCTGAGTACACTCTAGACCTCCAAGTCTTTAGGCCCGTTCACACCGAGAGAAAGAGAAAACGAAACTTTTCTTTGAAATTCGTCGCTTATCTTTTGATTGTTCTTTGATCTTTTTCGCTTTTGCTGCCGCTTTCGTTTGGTGTGAATAGAACCTTAGCAGCGAGCTGATTGCAAAATTTGTCTGATTGGTCACTGCTACCAGAGCACTCCGTTTTCACTAGATTTTCTGTTTCTCTTTGGTACCATAGTTTAGTTTTTTGTGGACGTACCTTGGAGGTGGCGGACCCACCCCTGTTGCCCGGCTGTCTCTCCTCCAGACTCTCCGTGGACCCCGTCCAGCCATCCCGCTTTAGCTGCGCCGATCTCTCTCTCCGCTTCTGAAGAAAAAAATACCTAGGTCAGTTCACCCTTGGTATGTTGATGTGTTGTAGGAAACAAAAGTTTAAGATATAAAATAAACTGAAAAAATACAGAGTGTTGAGTAATCTAAAACAATTACAAGAAGCAAGCAGATGAAGCAATAAAGAATTCGTGTGTCCCATTATTTTTAGTTATATATTTCATGAATTAATTTCACACAAATTAATTTCTTCAACAAATCTCTCAAATCTGTAATCCACTCAACTTATGTGATCAATACAGCTATCTATTTTGGTGTGTCATAGTCTGTCTGTCACAGCATGACATTGCAATCCATAATTTACCGTAATGTTTTGTATTTGTAATTCAGGTGATCCTAACAACAGGTTGTATTCATATTCATCGTGTGCTGTTTTTGTGAAAAGGTTGGAATCTAAAAAGCTCACTTATTCTATTCCTTGTCTTTTTATTGCAAAAATAAACGTAGATTACGTAAGTCCAGGTCGATCAATTCTGTGGAGCTTTGAGATCAAAAAGACTTTGTGGAGTCTCATAAAATATTACAACATATGCTCAAAATTCAAATCATGTTTCATCATCCGTTTCAAAGTGAGCTTAATTTTCTTTCACATTTTAAACAATCGTGTTTTTCCTATTTTGGTTTGGATCTTGCTGAATTAGACTGATGTATCTAATTCTACATGGATACTAGAATTGACTGTTCATGGATAGGTGAAATCTTCATTTGCACTATCCATGGAGCAGTTTACTGTTCATGGATAGTTAAAATGTAATAAAGCACTATGCATGGATAGTGAAAAATGAATTTGCACTACCCATAGATAGCTGACTACATTATGTGTGAACAAATTACTATTCACAGATAACAGATTCCACTTTCAATGAGGCACTTGTCTAATTCAACTAATTAGATGATTCACCTAATTCCAAAACCAAAATAGTAAAAGCACGAAGATCAGAAGAAGGTTAGCTAAATTTGGCCTTTTTCCATTTGATCAATTATTTACTAAAATCAGCCGCAATTTGATTGACATTGAAACGACGGAAAAGAAACCGATCAATTAGAAGCGGTTATCAAATATTCAGGTCCAGTTTCGCGCATTGATTTCAGACCACCCGTAATTCAACCTAGGCTCGAACTCAAAACAGAAAATTTCCTTGTTAACACAGATCAAGAGTGGAGGAGAATAAAGGTGTCCAAATCAATTGGTGTAGATGTCATGGAACGACAAGGCACCACCCCCTGACCCAGGGAAAAAGTAGTAAGCACCTCTGAAAGGCTGCCTGCTGGTCAGCAGTAGAACTTAGCGATCCAATCATAGGAAGGTCAATAAACTAAGATCAACCAATAGTTGAACTAGTGATAGGCCCAGCATATGATATATATTAACCAATAGGCTATCAGAGAAGAAAGTCCCATCTAACTATAAATAGCAGTAGAATGAGGTACGAGGGTTGTTATCATTATTATTATGCTATGAACTACGTTGTATGAACTTTGTTGATTGAAACTAGAAATAAACGGAAAACATTATACTAAGAGAAAAACTTGGTATACGTGTTGAGATTTATTCGAAGCTCGGTAACATTCTCGTGAAAAGAACCTCGTGTACTGGAACCCAAGGCGATCCAGTCCACAACACTTTCTTAGTAGTATTTTAATAAGTCAGAATTGAAGTCAGGACTCTATTGCTAGGCAATTAATCAGTACTAAAAATTGAATCCGGTCTGGGTATATTGTAATGTGATCTACACATATGAACAATTCATATTGTTTCTAATGTGACACTAAAAGCGTTAAATGTGTCCATTGCTAATTTTTAACAGCAAAAAATTCCACGGATTGACCTAATTTGTTGATAAAGTACATATTACCATATAAATTGGCGTGGGCTGTGACATTAAAACAACAGCTGACAGTACAAATATCATTCGTCGATTGATCTTGCATCCTCAGCTTTATATATAGGCTGTACATATATGTATAAAACAGAATTTTGTGGACAAATCAATAATGAAGTGAATTGACTGCACATCCACGAATACAATTACCATTCAAAAGGAAATTTATGCGACATCTGACATTGCTCATGGGATAACTTTTCGGAAACATATTTTTGGATCCTCATTTTCTTTCCTTAAACTGGTAAGTTGCCTTTATTATTCTTTTGAATTAGTACAACAAGGATGAAGATAAAAGAGTATTTATGTCAGTTTAAGAACGTAGAGTTCCACAAGAGCTCTGTCATGCAGGATATACTCATGAAACACTAGGATGCCAGCACACTAGATTGTTATACCCAATACCAGACTGCCTTATTCGTCGCGAAAGTTTTGCACAACGCATAGTCTGTGAAATTACCTCGTATATTAAAAGAGTTGTCCGTTACATGGAGTAATTTATTTTAGCAACAGTTGGCGTCATAAAAGCACTAGTTCTTCTTCTCAAATAGGATGATCCAATTTCCGTATTCTATAGAAGTGATATAAAAGCAAATACCTTTTCCACCAACAATTACTACATTTCAAAGCGACAATATTTTCGACTATTGGCAAAATAAATTGGCAATTAAGGCAACAGAAATTGAAGCGAACGGTGATGACAAATGTATTGTAAAAATCTTCGAAGTACAACCTGTCTTATAGGAAGTTCTAAAACTGCAATGCATACTCCAGTGATAAATTAAAAATCAACATGTTCTTGCAGCAGAAAAGCAGCCATCATGACAACAGCAAGTACACCAGATGGCGATCGACGTGAGCCCCAGTTATGGGCACATGAATTGTTTGGCTGTTTTGACGATATTGGATTATGTATCTTCACATTTTTGGTGCCATGTTACACTGCGGGGAGAAATGGTGAAGGGATAGGAGAAGATGGTTGTGTTGTTGGTAGGAAACTTAATCTATGCCTGTGGCCCGAGTTGAGATTCTAAATGTGATCTCAAACCTTTAGCACTGCGAAATATTGATGTCATATCTGCTGAATGAAAGTATTAAATTTTAACGGCTCCACTTAGTTAGAGTCAGGTGTTTTATCTGTAACTACAAATAATGGAAGTGCAAAAATCATTCCGGTCGGCTTAGCAAAATCATTCCTCTCGAATTAGCAAAAATCATTCCTCTCTGATTAGCAGCTTCCTTTTTGGGGACCCAGTCCATTGAAACCTATGCTCGAAAATGGGTCATTTCTGGACATTTTTGGTTTGTCACATCACTAATCTACAATTTTTTTGCAGGCATTTTGTACGCTTTGGGGTTTGGTTTCGGTCTTGGCCCAATCATGAGATGGAGGATTCGGGAGCAAAAAACGCTGAAAGGGAACATGTTGAGCGACGTAATGATTCATTGTTTCTTTCCGTGTTGTGCTCTGATCCAAGAGAACAAACAGCTCTACGGAATCCGAGGATCTCACATCGGCGAGAAGATTCCTCTAAACCAAGAGATGGAACGGAAATAATGGCAAACAAAAATTAGATCCTGTTCCGGTTGTACTTGCATTGCGCACTGTAGCAATTCCGTCTTCATATATTTCTTGTCAGTTGCTCCACAAGGATTGTTTGCTGCTTCAACGCGTCACCATAAATCTACTTAACTTTGCGAGCTAATTGGTGCTAAGTGATAAAATTGTTAACATTTTGGAAATGCACGAAATAGGGCATATGTTTCTTATTTTGCTGTGAGGTCTTTCATATTATGGGGACATTTATTTTACAATTTAATTGAAATACTTTGTGAGCTTTCAGACGTAGACTTATACAGCTGAGAATCCACTATATGAGTTAAGGTTTTAATTAATCTTTCAACAATAATTAATTGTGGTTCGATCAATCACTCAAAATCCTATGAAATTCCTTGTGTGCTGAGTAATTGGTTAAAATGCGTAAATTTTATCTTCATTACGTGAAGTAACTTACTACTGTTTCAGTATTTTTATTACTGTAACTCTTTATCGTTACTGTTTCTGTACATATTGTTGATGATTGGTATTACAAGTTGGTGTAGACAGATGTTTATTTTCATAGAGAAATTGCTGCTAACCATTCTAAGAAATCCATTCAAGAATCTGCAGTCTTCCAAATAAATTCATACAGCAATAAAACTGTGACGTTTCCTGAGTGTTTGATTTTTAATTAATAGACCTTTATCAGTCTCCAAGTTTTGATGTATCTTATCCTGAGGGAATCTTCTGGTTATTTGTCCCGATCTAGTTTCTTGTGCACTGTAATTTATTAAAGTTGTCTTCTGCCTATTTGGATATTGGCCATATTGTTGTAGGGGCGTATTCATAAAACCTAAAGAGCGTCGGACTTTTGGAGACAAACGCATTGAATTGTCATAAACTGAAAAGCAGACAGGCCAGTAAAACTGTCAACGAAGACAGTAATGCTGCACCGGAATTGCACTCGTCCCGACTGGCAACAGGATCCTTTTCCACAATAAATTGTATTCTTCCATCCACACCATGCGTAATTGGGGATCTTTCACTCAGGTAACTTATCAAAATGTCTGAGTCAACCTGACCTAAAGAGAAATTGTTAACACAAACGTGAACCTTAGGATTCTTCACAAAGATGAATACACAATAAAATGCTTCATAATTGTTAATCAGTTGAGACTAGAGGGCCACGAAACTTAGGGAGAAACATTTTGTTTGTTTCAGAATTTTGGGCATAATTTAGCTGTAATCGATGTTAAACTTGGTTGGACAACAAATATAATTTCCTGTCCGCGGACAGAGTTTTCCTACAGCTTTCACTATATTTGAAAGGTGTGTGGTGCATTCAATTAAATAATTCTAAGTTATCCACCAATCACCATATTGAGAACCGTAATGTGATTGCAAGTGAAAATTCACCATAAGATGTCCGTGATAGTTGTTCATCGTTCAACATGGTGTAACCGTCGCTCCCTTTAATGAGAAAATTGGAAGTGAGTAGGAAGTAGCTGGTTCGGTCATCAAGGGGTTGGTACTCTGGTATCTGACAAGCAGCACACTTTACTTCCGCAGCCACAACCCGAGATCCCTCTGCTTTAGTTCTATCATACGTCACCCTCAAGCCTTTTTAGGATAGAATATAATAGAAATAAGAATGTTATTGTCAAGATTTTTAGATTTTATCCACATATCTTCCAATGAATGTTATTGAAAGGAAAACGTTGCTTTGAGAATAAAGAGTAAGAATTCTGCCTACCCGAATACTGTAGGAATCTGCCTCGAGGATTGTCAGGAATCCAATTTGATGCGGAGTGTTCCAGAACCTTTCGAAGAGTACTTCCCATCACTTCTACCCTCTCAATGGTGCTTCTGAACGGTAAGACCTCAAGAACATCCCCAAGAGATATATTGCCTGAGGAATAAATATTGTTGTTGTGATTTATGTATCCATTCATTTCTTTGGAGGTTCATGAAATCAACAACTGGCTATTGATTCATAGCAGAAAAATTTGAAACAAGAGTCCCTTTCAGTCGAAGGCGTACCATCCGCGTAACATGAATCACAAAAAACCCATTTACAATAGACAGAAATATGTGTCTCTTTTTTACCTTGATACTGAGTAAACTTTACATTGACCTTCAGATGACCTTGACAATAGACAGAAAATTGATTTCCTTTTTGGACGTTGATACTCCAGATGACCTTTTAAGAAAGCTTTAGCAGAATTCAAGCATGGAGAAGTAAAGGGAAAATATGACATTTTACACATTTGACCTTGACCATGACCCTGTAACCTTGATACTCAAACTTCACCTTGATGTATCTGTGTATTGAAAATGAAGTTCCCAGCTACATCGGTTCAAAAGTTATGGCCTTAATAGAGAAGCTAACGAATTGACACACAGACACAGATCCGACTGAAAAATTTACCACATCCATACGTCGATGGTACATGTAATTACTTGTGTGCCCCTGCACTACACCTGGTGGAAACTTCAAATGGTCAATCTGGCCTCAATAAAAAGTACTTTATATAGGCCATTTAACGCTGGAAATAGGCTAACCTTTTGGTATCGTATCTCTGATTGCCCCACTGTTCCAGATGGCGATGCTAGTTTGGGTCCAAGCATCAGGAGTTGTACCAAGTTTTACAGCATAGTAATGAACAAGCGAGTCTGTTATTAGATTCCCTGAGCAGACAGGAAGTTTAAAAACATAAAAAGTAGCATAAAGTGATAGATTTGAAAAGAAATTAAATTGTGTAGAGGAAAATCTTGCAATGTCAAACACCTTCTTGGGTGATCATGTTTTTACTTTTGTGGAGGACAGAAATTCCTTGTCTCGATGGGACAGATATCACCACACTAGATTTTACGGAGGAAGTTTAATTGATTTTTGGACTAGAGTCTACCTAAGTTGCATTCGTACTGTCTGCAAATAGTCTCAATGCCTTCAAGTTTTACATCAGTATAACCCAGTTTTTGAGCTTTTAGGTCATCTATCGACGCCTTCCACAGCTGTACCTCAGATAACATATTGGGATCTTTAGTGAAAGAAAAGGAACATATGAGCAAAGAAAGTGAAATAAAAACTGTTGACCAACAGTTTATGAAATCGAGGCATCCGAGGAATTTGTTGTTCAAGGTAAAATAATCAGATTTTGTGAGAAATTTACCTTGCGCGACAGATTCATTTAAAAAGATTGGATTCCCACTGCCGTCTAGTACATGTCCAGAGTCATCCAACACTACCTACGGTTAAATTTTAATTATACTACATATGAAATGAAAACATTTCAACAGTTTTGTGGGAAAAAAACACTAACACCATTTGGGAGTGATGATGCTTTCAGTTGCTGACTGCGCACAATTAATGTGAAGCACAAACCTTAAGAAACCCGAGATATTTTCCCAATTCATAAGCTGTGACAACCAGACACTTCTCTCCAGAATCCTTATTGACAACCAGTGGGTAAGGGTATTCTGGTTCTTCCGTCGAAGGGGGAGTTCCTGAAGTGATTAATGCAACAGTTAAAATGTCACTAATAATACATGACAGCCTTCCAGCAGAAGGCACAGACAGACCCTCCTGGCTGAGGAGGGGAGGGTTTCCAGTGCATCCTGGGAAAGGAACCCCCCCCCCCCGTGAACAGAAGGACAGACATGACTGAAAACATTACCTTCTCCCACACTGTGTACAGGGACGGTAACAACAGGTTGCACAATAGTGATTCTTGCTTTCGGCAGTCGTTCAAAATGGTCACATTTGGAAGCATGTTACGCTTTGAAAAGGCATAAGTTTACTCAGAAATACCTTCAGACATCTTTTAAAAGGAGGAAATCAGATTTTTTTTTCAATTTAAATGCCACCTGTGAATTGTGTCAAAAGGTGATTAAACAGACCTGTGTACATAAATGTCTCCGTGTGTGCGCCCACTACGACATCAATTCCTTCCATTTTTGCGATTTCCATGTCAACTTCGATCCCTGCATGTCCATTTGCAATGATAATATTCACACCTTGACCTTGAAGCTTTGTCACCTCAGAACGAACAGAATCCAGCACATCTTTTATTTTTACATTCTTGAAGATGTCTGCAGATAAATTGATAAGGAAAAATTAAGTTTTTGTCAAATTTAAAATCTAAATTTTACCAACACTACTAAAATTGGAACTACCTTGAGGTTCTGGATTCAAACTAATTTTATGATTTTTCTTGTTAATCTGTAATCTATTTTGGTTTGAAAGTTAGTTTCAGTATCTATTGAAATAATTATAATATTCTTAGAAGTTGTACAAATTCTGGTATCTCATATTTATTTGAACTAAATGGGAACTTTGTTTGACAAATGAAATCAAAAATTACATCCATCATAAATGTTTACTCCTTCCAGGTGTAATATATAACACAATAAAATATGGAATGTTGTTTTGTCACTTGATATGATTGATCATTTGAAATCTTAATTGTTATACATGAAGAGTCTACTAGCAATAAACTATTTTGGCATGAATTTATGGTAATAATACTATGTTCAAACCAATACCAATACTAAGATAGTTTGATACTAATAACTGGATAGAAGCGAACTTGTAGTCGACATGAATTTAGCAATGCCGCTCAAAATCAAAATATTCGAAAAACTGGAAAAAAAATCTTACGGTATTTCTTTAAAAAAATGTCGAAACAGAAAGACAGCTTAATACTGAATTTATACTGTTGTTTCAACTCCATGGTAAGTAATATTTATGATTGTAAATAACCTGGATCAACGAGGTCCACAACTTCTGGGGTAACGTAGCCGATAACACCGATGCGTTGATTCCCAATGTTCAGGACGGTAGAGGGCAGTATGTTACCGTTGAGACGTAGTTCCTGAGATACGTCAACGTTCGCGCACAACACGGGAAAGTCGACATTGTCGAGGAACTCGCCCAGCGCGTGTATGTCGTCAAACTCGTGATTACCTAAGGACTGCAAAAGCATCTTGATATATTAATATACAAACTGAATTGATTTTGAGGAAAATAGTTTTCCTTCAAAGTACTCTTTCCTGGGGTATGTAACCAGATGTTTAAAATAAATTGATCTAAAGCAATGTACCAATTCGAATTTCCCAAAAAAAAAGACAGATCGTATTCAATTTGATATATACGGACCAGGATGCCAGACAAAAATTGCTACTTCCGTATTTGGCCAATGATTAAATATTCTACTGGAAAGAATTGCTTACTGACCAGTAGTTCACTGTGCATTTTGATCAGTAAGCAATTTTTTCAGGGGGATTCAGTCATTGGCTTAAATATTCAACAATAACAATAATATGGCTAAATTTATTGATTACCAAATATAAGCTAATACATTTGTCCTCAAGTTGAAATACAAGGAAAACACACGTGCCATTTTTCCTATTTACATTCTATATTCTATATGAGGTCTGAAGAAATTTCCAGGCATTTGATCCGCTTGTCAAATTTAATGCGACTCGTCATAGTGTTTTTGTTGTATCAGAATGTGCTCACTTCTCAAACTTGGCGTATTTCAAAACTTACCATGGCATGATAGTGCAATTTGTTCATGAAATGAGACTCTGCTTGTCCGCGGTATTTATAGAACCACAATGTTCCTGAAAATTGATCCCCACTGTCCAAAAGAATTACGTTCCTCAAATCAGTTCTGTTTCTCAGTTCATCGATCTGAAAAATCCAAAGAATTTATTACCTTATTTGTGTTATCTTGTAGCAATTGCTGGAACGGGAATTCAATTGAGCGAATATTACCAGGCGCAGTACTCACAAGGAGTTTTAGAATGTACAAAAAGTAGTCTATTGTGAAGAAAGAGACCGTGAAAATGGAATCTATGATTAAGTCAGAATATATTCAATGTTGAATTCAAGATAACTCGGACAGAAATTGAGTCGACACATGGTTGCAATGTTTACAAAAGAAGTGATACACCTTCATTAGGCAAGCTCTTATGGCGAGACGATTCCACTCCAGAAAAAAATCATATAACATAATCTTTTGTGTACAATTTATAATAACATCGAATAGAATATAATTATACAATTACACTATTGTGTCACAGAAAGGATAGTTGATAAATATTTAAATATATATCTTACCATCGTTTTCCGTCTTGCTATTCCACCATATTTCTCACCATTGCGTGCCGAAGTTTCCTCGAAATGGGAATGAATGTCATCTGTGTGCAATATGGTAATTTCCACATTACAGTTAAATGCTTTAAAAAAGCTGAGTAGAAGCAATAATCCCAAATCCCTCATGTTTGTAATCAAGTCTACACAAGGAACAATTATTATTATAAAACTTTCTTTCGTGTCGACACCTCCAACAAAGCAGAGAAAGCTTGGGTCGTTGAACTAAGAGAAATCAGCGATGCGATGAGAGGAGAATAGTTTCTCCGCCAACCAATCTGTCCCCCTTTTTAATAGGAAAGACTAAAGTGTAAAAAATACAAACAGTAATTGCGCGCTGTTTCGAAAAACATCTAACACGGTTGGTTTAGGCCCACTGATGAAGAAATGTTGCAAATCATAGGTCAGTTTTACGTGTATGTTCACACAAAACCACTTTTTCTTCAGAAACAGAAATCCCCCCACTTTTGCTACTTCAGTGTCAACCGAACGGATGTATGATGATGGTACTGATAAAACACCTGTGGAAAATCTTCAGACTAAAGGAAATAGTTGAGTGTGATAACTACACAGGAATTGATCACCTATCAAAAAATTTTTCGTTTTTAGTGTGCACACTTTATGGGAATCGTGATCTGTCAGTTTTACTCAAATGTGAGAAATGTGATTATGTATGCTTTTTGCGTTATTTCTATGCTTATTTTTAAAGATTGTATTAAAATCAGTTCAATCAATCAGTTCACAGGTTTAAGCTTTGTGCTTTTTGAAAACCTGTACCCAGTTTCCCAGATTCGATAAAGTATAGTTGATCAAATGTAAAAAAACACAACAAACCCTACAATTGTCCAAAGGTCAGTCGTGTTTAAAATTAGGTTTTTCATTCTATGTTTTGATTCATAATTTACCGTGTGAAGTCTTATCTTAAGATAATCCTCAGTTCAAAGAGGAGGAAATCAACATCTCTTAACGTTTCCTTTTAAGGAAGTGGTCTGCTGTTGTGAACGGAAAGCTTATCACAACAAGGGATTTCCGTTTTTGGTTGTGACGAGTTTGTTCTACTAATCAGACTAGTTGAAATAACCATGTGGAGAGAGAAAAATAATTGAGGGATTCACGTATTTTGAAACGATTTCTCATTCATCTGTTCTTATGTATTGTACTCACTAATATCAATTGATATGCCTTGTGTTTCAAAATAGATGGCATAGTAGATTCTGTTTTGGCCGATTGTAAAAACGAAAACCGCTTGTACCAGGAAAAATTGTAGCACTACAGCCAAATTCATAGAAACTACGAGATTACGAAAGTTTGCTATGGTCACACACTTTTGAATTGATTCTAATTGGAATCAATACACAGCTCAGCATCTCCCAATTCAACAGGGCCACAAGTGGGTCGATACTAATTTATTAGTTAAGTAAGGGACACTTACAAAAAATCGTTGATATCGACGGAGATCAATATGACAGCTAGGAGTTGTGCATTATTGATGGTTTATTTGTGAAAGCGTTCTTTTTCACTGAACCACATATATCTGTCCGTGGAGAATTCAGGGAATCCTTGGAAGTAATTTACTGGTTTATTTGACTTTTGTCCTGAAGTAAACCTGTTGTTTTTTTACGCCTGCCATTGGCGTTGTCTGCCCTACGATATATCTTTCCGGAGTTTGCGGAACGAATATTGTGGAGCAAATACCAATGAAGTAAAAAAGGCGAATTACACAAATAATAGTATGCAACATCCGTCAAAAAGTTTCACATACAATTTATTTCAAAATGTAGATTGACACCTAACATTAGAGATGGTAATTCATCAACAGTGATAAATTTCATATCCATTCGGATTTCCTATTGTTTCTTGACAGCCATGTTTTCAAGAGCTAAATTACAAATAGTTTTACAACTAATGTATGATAATACATATCGACATCTTTTACACCTTCAACAGCAATAAATTGAAGTATGATAATTTACCTATTTCTACCCAATCACTGTTACATAATACTGTTATACTGTTGTTGCTACCGATGACCATTCATACAACTTGTTTCCACTATCTGGATGATTGTAAGGTTTTGTTTGAGTATTGAGCGTACTTTCCGAACTCTCTTTGGTTGTTCTGGGTTGGTTTCTCTTATCCATTCTGCATTTCTTTCCGGAGTTTGCGGAACTACTTCCTCTGGTAATGAGAGTTGAACGACCAGTTCGTGCATTATTATTATCTTGATCAATATATCCCTGGCTTTGATTGTTCTTGCCATTCGATTTTTTGCTTTCGTTCTTTTCTTGATCGTTGTCTGCGGTGAGTTTTGTCAGTATAACGTGATCCTGTTCACAGGTTTCTGAATTTGGTTTTGTGGACAAAGAATGCTCTATGTCATTGGCAATACGTAGTCCATCCATGGCAAGCCTTATGGATGCCCCGTTACATGAGCTGTGGATGCAAACATCCATATTTGAACAACTGGGTATTTTCAGGACATCCTTGGCCTCTTCACTGTCTTCATCGTCGCTATCACTCAGATCTCGCAACATTCGATTCTGGACTTCTAATTTTTCCATGAACCTTCTGTGGGCCATCTCTCTTCCTGAAGGGGGTCTTTCCTGATATATTAATGGTTTTCCACTGACAAAGCTAGTGTATCCTCTCGGTGGTTTGTATGTAAGTGTGTGGTTCACTGTAGTCTTGGTGTTGTTCTTAGATCTTGTGAAGTTTCTTATTCCTTTGTATTCCTGCTCAATCTTCGACTGCTTTCTTAGTAAACTTTCTGTCCAGCTATCCCTTTTTAAGATCTTTGCTAATCCGGCAGGATGCTCTCGGTGTTGTTCCGAACTTATGTCGGGAAATAGAGGTTGTAAGTGCCAGGACGGTGAACCATTTTCTTGTCTTGTACTATTTTCTATAACGCTGTAGCTCCTCTCGGCTGACCACTTGGGTGATACTGAAACTCTTGATCGCGTCCGTTGATGCTTTTGGGTAGCCATCTTCTCTCCCTTCAAGCGGAGAGCAGACAGAGCAGTATCCGAGACAGAGCTCAGTGGTCTCTCCTTGAATGATGTATAGTTGATGGTCTCATCATAAGGATGTTTATTGTCTCCCGCTGCATCCCCTGCAAAGCCAGCTTTGGGTCCAGCTTCATTTTTCTTAACAGACACCGAGATCATCGTTATTGTATCAACGTGACATAACAGGTTTAATTGTTGTATATTCCGTATTTGTTCACTGTATCAAGCTGTGTGAAATTGTATTAGGTTTGTTTGTCTTGACATCTGAAAGAAAAGACGTTTCTATGGCTTAGTCACGGTCGTCTCTGCCGCATGCATTGATGTCTACCTAGTCCGAAAAGCACTGTCAAACACATAAGATCAAGGACCATAATCCGTTCAAAAGATGCATCAAGTGACAGCCTTTTTGAAATACTTTTGACTTCACGTTCCTTTTGTTTTCAGTTTTATGGGATTGTTTGTTATTTGAAGTGTAAGAAAGGGAAAATTTGGGAATGCAATAAAGCTGTAAATTTTGTCCTACCTGAGAAGACATTCCCCATGTGGTGATGGAGTTGATCAATTATTCATGGATCACCAAGGTGAAATTCGATGTGCACCACCGCAGCTAATGAAATCGTATCTCACGTACCGAAAATATCGTGCATGCAGGATGGCTGTCCCGATTAGGCAAAACAACAGATTAGAGAAAGAATAAGAAAGAATAAAGTTAAACGAGCTGCCCTAGGACTGGTACCCGATAGGGTAAACCGAGACAGTAACGTTTCTGTTTCCAGAAGTCTTCTATCATAGTTTGGCAATTATGTCTTGGGAATATTTTAAGTAGAACAGTACACGGGAAATAGTGGCGATGCTTTTTACGCCACTGTCTGTTTCTGAAATATTTTTTTTTTCCTATTTGTGCCCTCATAACACTAACCCTAATCCTAACCCTAATAATAACACCAATCGTAAACCTTAACCATACCCTTAATTAACTCCAACCTAACCCTAACCTACACTGCTGTAAGGCGGTGAGCACACACAAATAGAAAAAAAAAACATTTGAGTAGACCTTGTGGGAAAATGCCACGTGCAACACATCAAAACACTATAATTCTTGACTCATTTTCCAATTTGGTCCGGTAAACTGGAATCTCAGTGAAGTTAAACTTTATGTTAACTTGAATTCTGATTCGAGGGGTAAACTAGAATCTGAAATCTGATTAATCTTTACTTCAGCTTTACTCAGGTTCTAGTTTACATCCTGACTCACCCATTGAGACCAGATCTCAGGTTTTCTGAAATTCAGCTTCACTCAGAATATGAGTTAAAGCAGCCCTGAATTTATGCCGAGTGCACAAAGCGCATATACATGTTAAAAGCAAGGGGGTAATTTAAAACTAATGACGCATTTGGTCATCACTTTAATTAATAAGAAATTATTGTCATTTTACAAAATCTCTCACTCTTTCAGGTTAAATTACAATAGCACAATTAAACTAAGAACTAACTGGTTCTCAAATTGTTTGGAACATTACTCTTCACAAAAAAATACGTATTCATAAACTCTTGGCTCGTGCTCGATCGATTCGCACGAATGAGAAAAATTACAATGTCGGACCAGAACTCAGAAAACTGCGGTGTAGCATCTGTATATATTGACAATCAATATTCAGTGGTATTGTCAACAATTTTAATCACATTAATTATCTTGTGTTGTCAATAAAAACAGACATACTGATGTTATGGATGCTGAAAGTTCAATGATGCTGCTGCCAATTATGTTACATCATCCGAGGTGATTGCGATAAATTAAGAAGTAGCCACCAATTAGGGAAAATATGTTTCAGCTCTTACCACTTACAGATAAATTTTCAGCATTGTTACTGTATGGTGATGTAATTCATGAAATTATTAGTTGTAAAGACTGTACGCATAGAATTGTGGGCGGCTACTAATAACGCTTAATTGTCTTTAGTTGCATACTTTTATTGAATTTTAGGAATTATTATGGAAGTAGATTTTTCGTCAATGAGAGGTTACAGATTTCTTGTATTTCTCAGTAACTTTCGAGTTGTTTACAAAATTGAGTCATTGATAAATGAGCCACTTTTTCGAAATGAGTCTATATAATATTTCTGTAGTCAGTTATTCACTTTAAAAATAAAGACGTCAGAAAGCCTGATGCACTTTGATATCTGGAAGTTTAGTAACAGACGATCGTTTTCGACTCAGTCCCATGGTGACAGAAGAACACCTGGAGCTGGGAAGGGGAGTGTTCAGAGGGGTGATGATACCCGAATCGGCTGGGGTACTACGACCGACTCTGCTTCCGTGCAGGGGAGGTAGAAAACTTTCCTCCACAATCTGTTCCCGGGGTGAATTACTTTCTGTTTGAAATTCATCTTCTTCTGAACAACTGGGACATAAGGAGTGCCGAGGTAATCGTAAAATCAGACGGGTTGGGATCATTTTATTTTCAGGTGAGTAAAGATCCGCCGATTGGAAAAAAATAAAGTCGTTGTTGTCACGATACTCGGGCGACGCATAAAGTGCATCCAATCGCGGAGGGGGCGACTTTGCATTTTTTGAAGATGGTAGCACTAAATGTGTTACATCTTCAAATGTTTCCACTTTGGAAGCTTCAACACCCGGATCACTACATTTATCCATTCCTGTATTTTCTTTAATAAAATTCGTGAATGATTTAGTAGGGGAACAAGGTGGGGGACCTGGAGGCACCGGGGTCACCGGTGGAAATAAATATTTTGTAACTTTATCGTATTTTGTTTGATATCTTATTTTCCCGCCTATACCATATTTTGCCTTCCGATTTGTTTTGTCTTCTGTCCCAGCAATGGGTCTGATTCGAAGCGAATGTTCAGCCTTGCCAGTAATATTCTGGTGCCTACCATAAATACGAGGTGTCTTTTTGATTGATCTTGAAAGTTTACTTTTGTCAAGTGTTGTTTCCTTTGAAATCCGAAGATTTGGGTTAATTGTTTTTACAGAATCAATGTGCTCATTTATGTACCGACTTACTGCAAGGTAATGTTCCAAATCTTCCATATTGTCTTGTGTACTGGCCAAGTCAGGCAAAAATTCAGAAGAACAAGGATCGTGTGCATCAGGAAATGTTTCCTGATTTCTTGTCATAATCTTCTCACTCATAAGTGTCGACAGTCGCACGACTTCCCGGGTTTGGGGATGATAAACTCTGGGATTTGAACTTGTTTTCTTCAAAGTGGTTGACACAGACGGTACATTATTTCTATAATAAGGAATGTAAGATGATGCAGCTGTCGTTTTCCAGACTTTATGCATCTCTGAAGCAAAACATCGCAGAGTCAATGGAATCTCAGAGTGACTTGCCTTCGGTTTGTTTTTCTCCCTGCCTACTAATATGGCTATTTCTCCAGGAGTTTTCCACCGGTTGCGAGTGACTTTCTTCAGTTTGGTTTCCAACAAACTGTTTTTGTCTTTCGTACTAAGTCGTGGGGATGCAGTCTCCAAGGGCTGACCGTCGACGAAAAGAATGTACGGAGAACCTGTTGTTGCGGACGGTGGCTTCTTTGCGGCCTTCGGCTGTCTGGGAGAATTCCTTGTCTTTTCACTCGTTCTTGCTGCCCAACAGTACAATTCAAACAGATTTTTGTTGAGTGTAGTTTGTTTGAGTAGTTTCACAGTGTGTTTGTACCAGTCATGTGGTTCTTTTATTACTCTCCATGTCAAATTCTTGATTCGAGGATGGATATCCGAGTTTGTGTGTCTCTCAGGCTTTTCGTCGTCAAGTCCAGAGTCCTCTGGCTCTTCGTTACCCTCACCCACATCTTCTGTTGCTCTTTCTTGATTCTTGTTCACTTGTCTGCTGCGCTTTGCTGGCGATAATTTAAATTTCTTGGTTCGCATTTTAACTTTATCACGTTTCCGTCTTGGACTTCTATCATTGTCAATATTCTTCAATTTAAACTCAACTTTCCCAGTTTCTTCTTCACACTTTTCCAGGTTGTCATTTGATTTCGTTATCTTGCTGGGCTCCCTTGCTGTAATCCCAGGTGATTTTGTTTTTTCCATGCGGTTGAATTAATGTCAACAAGAATATTTTCTCTCAGAGGTCCAGTTTAGGGTTTTGATGCACTTGTAATTGTTTCAACAATAAAAGTAATGGAATCTCTCGATTTGAAACCGACCATTGATCACCTGCAAACAGCTCATCTCACCATCCAAACAGTCCAACCTCCAGGCGACTTAATAATCTCTTCACCAATGGATAAGCACCTTTCGAGGTAATCCAAACTGAATTGTAAACGAGTAAATTTACTCTCACTTTATAAGGTTTGCAACAAGATTTTATGAGCAGAGACAGCAACCACAATAAATAGAACCACGTTTTTACGATCCGGTCAGAATTATTATTGTGCAAAGGTTATCAGTAAATTGCTTTGACAAATATTTCATAGCTACAACGGGATATCTCCCAAGAGGTCAACAAAGTGACAAAATATTAAGCAAATAATACAGGAGACTCTAAAAAATTTGCGTAATACCAGTTCAGGCTCATATTTCCTTGTGTCTGTGAAATCTTCTGCTTCCAACATAAATTGTTATTTATGAACTATGAGCAATGAAATGTTTCAGACAATGTAATGTTGTACTATCGTGGAGACCCTGTATTTTGCCATGTCTGGCCTTTTCGGCTGTATAAAAAGAAATGGGAAAAATGGGAAAACATTTATGTTAATAAGTAACGGAAAATTGTACCTCATAGAATATTTCAGGATTTACATCTACAAATGCACTAGACAACGCGAAATAATCTTGGCCAGATAATTAACCAAACCAAAGGATATCCGATTCCTCACGCAAGAATTGATTTAATAAACCCCAGCAACTGTTTGTGTACAAATATTAAAATCTGTTCCGCAAAATCATTAGACTGTAAATATTATATCTGGTTAAAAGTCAGCTATTTCATCTATTCTGGATTGATGTAAACTTTCTCAAGATGGTGATGGTGAAACAATCAGAATTCATTCAAATGAGGTTATTGCATTCACATCATCTGATTGGGTATGGAAGGGAATCAAAACCAGACAAAAGAAGGCGCATGGGGACCATAGAAAAACCAAGAATGGCACATTGGGGGTACACAGAGGAGCACATGGGCCGTGTGATCGGATCATTCAGTTAGTGTTTGTGTTTCCAGCCTCTGTTTGGGTTTGCGGACACTGTGCGGGCCTAAATTCACAGTGTCCTGGTAGTCTAGTTTAATTGACAAAGTGAAGCAATTATTTCAGGCAAGAACTAAGTAGGTCAGGTAGCCATTTTGGTGGGAAAATCATTTCCTGTTACTGGGAATTATTGAAAGGGGCTAGAATCCCAAGTTGCACACAACCATAAGAAAGATAAATGTTATATATGATAAATGTGGTTTATGATTAATGCCCAGCCAGGGTAGGCTGAAAGAATCCATCCAGGCCTTTACACAGGTATTCATGAATAATAAGTAGGGAGCAGAAGCTGCACCTTGCACAACATATAAAT